>JASDQU010308047.1:45988-66824 GCA_032191745.1 Picea mariana | reverse complement strand
AATCTTTCTTTTCTTTCCCGACCAATCAACCTAACATATATCTTTTCTAAAACTTATTTTCTAATATCTTGCCTCCTCGAATCTATCCCATTCAATTCTTCATCACAATTTTCATAGTCCAAAGGATGTGCTATGAAAGTCCTTTATGCATTCCTTGTATAAACCACATCTTATGTTTTCCAATATCTTATTTATCTTATTTTTTGGGTTATTATTGCACTCAAATGTGCAACCTAAAGTTTATGAGTGGATTGTGCCTTATTGGAGTGAAGCTATATTTAAATGTCAGATACATTTCTTTAAATGATTAAAAAAAGTGAAAATATTATAAAATAAAAATAATAAAATTAATAGATATTTATTTTATTTTTTTGAAATAAAAAATTATTATTATCATTATTATATATAATTTTAAAGGGTCAATTTAACTAATTATTGTCAATTTTATTAGACATTTATCTAGATTTGTTTTAATAGGTGTTCAATTTAAATATCTTAGGTAAAGTGCACTAGTATATATTAACATGTTTACTAGAAATGCGATTCATGAATGTGGAGAAGTATCTATTAAGTCTCCCCTTAATTTTTTCCTTTGAATATATGTGTACACATACATTCACACACATGTATACATATAATATGTGTGTACATATAAATATGTATGTATATATGTATGTTTCTCTTTCTCTCTCCATATATATGTATAATATGTAAATGTATAGATATATATCTATATATTATACATACATATATAGAAAGACATACACATACATCTACACACATTGCACACATATTCAACATTACAAAATTAATTAAGTTCAATAAGAAATAATTCATTTCTATGAAAGGATTTGGAATAGATAAATACATCTTTGCCATTTTGGATCTTGGAGGATTTAGATTAGTGAAGGACATCTCTATGACTTGGAGATCATAAGGACTTTGGATAACTATTTGTTTTCAAGAAGAACACATATTGTTAAAAATGACATCCAACATTCACTACTTGACCATACAAATTGTGATATTGTAATGATGATCCAAAGATTGCATTTTTGTTTTTTAACCTCAAAAGGTTTCAATCCTACTCTAGGATCATATTCATGAGTGAGAAACTCACCCCAAAACAAAATCCATAGTCTAAATATTAATAATCATTGCTTCCCACATAGACCATCCAACCTTTGTCAACATTGAGTAATATTCCTTTGTGAGTTTTTTCAGAATATGAACCAAGGGAATCCAAACTTCACTAAAATTTGCACCATCATTGTGGTTGATATTATTAGGATGTAATTCGATTTATAGGTTTTTTGTTAATTTTATTTTGGTGTAATTTTCTTCCTTCACAATGATTTTAACATAGTCTAAACACATTAGGTGACTAGTGTTATGAACATGCTTTACAAGGTCTCATCTTTTCATTCTATCATGTCTCAAATCTACTCAATGCTCTTTTAACCTTACATGAATGGATCTTCTTGCCTCCTTGATGTAAATTTTGTTGCATGAACATGAAATTGAGTGCACACCTTTATATAGTTTGGCATTTGGAAAATCCTTTGTTGAATCAACCATTTTTCCAATTGTAAGGGGGGGAGGGGGGGGGAGAGATGGCAATGCCTATGCTTACTTTCTTAAGGATTTTTGTTATCTTGTCTATTTCCCTTGGATGTAGGGTAGACAGATCTTGGTACCCATTTCCTCTTCTTGTTGTCTTGAGTGAGGACCACTTTTTGATTTTTTAATAGCTCTTTCTAGTTGTTGCCTTTCATACACATTCCTCCTAAAAACTTTCAAGGAATTATTTAATTCATGATGAATATGATCTTCATTAGATATTTTAATGGCCTTGGTCCCCAAAGTATTGATTACACTGAATTTTTGGGTTGGGAAGTGGTGTGAGTTTGTGTGAAGATACATATCCGTATGGATATTTTTTTTTTTGTATACTTTACGCATCAAAGAACCATCATCTTTTTTGGTCAACAAAACATTCATAAAGGGTATGCTTTTTTCATTCTTTATTTCCATTGTGAATCTTATGTTCCTATTTTAATTGTTAAGGTGATTAAATAACTCTTCTAAATTTTGTTTTCCATGGGGCCATATTATATTAGTATCATCTACTTTTTTCTTCTAGAGTTTGGGTTTTAATGGTGATATGTCAGTAAGTGTAGTGTAAAATGAACAAATAAACGGTATCATAATATGTTTTCTATTTAGAAATGCTTACCACTTAGTGTAATAAATAAGTATGTATGTGTAATATAAGGACGTAATCTACATTGTTTTTAAAAATGTAGGGTTGTTGTATTCTCTGCAGTGAAATTGTAGTCGAGGTGGATTGACTGACATTCGAAGTCGAAGGAATAGAAAACAAGTCGAAGGTCAAGGTGATTCGACCAAGTAAATATGAATTCAAAGACATCAACAACAAGTGGAAGGTTGATATGGTTCTACTGGGTAAATTTGAAGTCAAATATATCGACAACAAGTTAAAGAGGTCAACCGAAAAGAGGTCAATAGGAGGGAATGTGGAAACTAAATGAAGACCGAATGAAGGTCGACTGCTATGGGGAAAATTCCCCCTAAACTGGGTCTAAGGAATAGGCAGAGTGATAACCCCCTAAAAGACTGACTTATCTCTAATCTACCCAAAAACAATCTAGACCAAGTGATAAGAGAGAGGGAAGAGAAGGTTAAGAGGAGCACCTTGAATCCTTTTGGTTGATGTAGACCTTTTCCACTTGTTGTTTCCTCTTAAATCACAGATCTCCTGCCAAAGCTAACTTGCGACAAACCAAGAACAAAACAAAACAACATATACAATCTCTAGTAATCACTTAAAAGACTAAATGTAGATGTAAATGATTAGATAGATAAGAACATGTACACATAAAGTTTTGGGACAAAGATAATATCTTTTATTCATAAACAAGATGAAAGGTTACAAACTTTGCTTGCTAACAAGATGAAAGGTTACAACCTTTTCTTGCTAACAAGATGAAAGGTTACAACCTTTACTTGTTGACACCACTCTACGAACCAAGTCTGGGCTCCTCTGTCGTGATTCCAAGTGCACCAATACCACATAGAATTCTCATAACCAACATGCCAACATGGGAAGAAGGAAGGATTGCATAGGGTGAATGAATGGAAGGGAAAGTTGAGGATAAAACTCAGAGCAATATGCAAAACTTGGGCAATGAGAGGGAAAGGATTTTGGCAAAGGCTTTTTGTCTCCTTGTTCATATGTTCAAATGATCCCCCTATACCTCTTTTTATATGAGAAAAATATGGCTATTCGATTTGGGGAAGGGCTATAGGGGTTACAATGGTTAGGAAATCCTTCATATCTTGTAAACTCCGCCGAAATACGTGTAATTTTATATTTTTTGCATTTTTTGGGAGTAAACGCGGGTTGAATAACATGCAACATGTGTATGTACATAGGTGGATTAGCATGCAACACACATATTTATGCGGATTGATAGTGAAAAAGGGCGTGTACATTATCCAAAAAGTTATTTTTTGAAGGAAACCTCAGCAATATGATTGGAAAAGGATGCAAATGGATGAGCCAATGTCTTGGATGCATAGACGTGGAATTTTTGGACTATAACAGATGCCCCCTAATGTGTGAGGTCAGAAGAGATACTGATGGCTGAAATACATTACAACATCTTTATATAGTGGGAAGGAACAAAGTTGAGTGAGCCCAAGACAAGTATTCACGAGCGTGTCATCTGCAAAATAATGATAATCTCTCCAAGGCGGGCATACCCATGCTCGAGATAAACTAAGCATGGCTTCCAATCAGGTACACTATAGAACCATGTCATATAAAATAATCATGACTACGAGACAAATAAGAATTTCTATGTATTTGTGAATAATACATAGCGGAGCTACATCTCAAAATTAGATGAAGAGATACAAATACAATGTGATATGCATCTTCAGGAAGCATCAATTTCTGTAGCTGGAGATAGTAGCTTCATAAATCGAGCAATATCTTCAAGGTCTTAAAAACTCAGGTAGGAGTATAATAGGAGTGTAGGACTCACTACCCTGAGGTATTCAACAAAACGTCGTGGAAAACTGGAAGAAATTGAACAACATGTACCGAACTTCATTTATTTCAAATATGAACTTGACTAGATTATTGGGATGAATGACTCATGAAGGTAAAGAGACTAATTGTAGAAGGGATGACTCAGGTTGGAAAACTTCCCTTGGACAAAACACGACAAAATAATGAGACTCAGGAAACATATTATTGAAATAATTTTGAGGCACAAGAGGCACCACAAACTCTCCATATGTTTGGAAGAGTAACCAAACAAAGGAGGACACAAATCTATGTAATGAGAACAAATTCCTAAGGTCATACTAGATCCCAATGCTTGTAGAAAAAATGGAAGAATGTGCTTTGTCCAAGAGAGACTATCTTGCTGTCGATAAAAGAGAATTTACTTCTCATCCCCTCTTTTTGAAATATTTGATTTTTTTGTCTTTTTCAAATATTTAATTAGCTTGAAAAAGAATAAAAGAATTCTTTGTTACAAAGGAGGAATTAGTGTCACGGGAAATAAAACTGGTTCCAAGCGCATGGAACATACTAATGTTTAGTGCAAGGTGACATGTGCAGGATACGTACATTGGAGAAAATTCCTCCATGGGTCAAGGTGTCAGATCGCAAGGGAAAAAAATTCTACAAGGCTTGCACCTAAGGAATTCTCTAAAGTATCAGTAATTGCAACTTGAAGCCAACATTAGGCCAAATACGCAAGTATGAGACATGCGCTACGATTATGAAATGACACAACTAGACTCCTTCCATGTAAATTTTTACAATCCCAGAGAAGGTAAGCTCGGTTGTTTTTCACTTTTAAAGAGTCTGAAAAAACAATAAAAGAAAACTCCAAAGTGTTATTTTTCATATAGTTAGATCCCCAAGCTTGAAAAAGGATAAAACAATACTTGGGAATACTCTCCTGGCGAGACGAATCAACCGAGGTGAAACTTTTTCATAAGTTGAGTCTTCGAGGTCTAGAAAAGGTTTAAACTTATACCAAGGAGAAATATAGTTCCTTTTTCGTAAATTTAGTTTCCTATGTCCGAAAAAGAGATGAAAAAATACTTGATAAAACTCGCCCTACGAGACATATCCCCTGAGGTATTCCTTTTTCCTAGTTAATCTATTGGCTAGAAAAAGGGTTAAACTTACACAAAATGGATGTTCTTTTAGGACCTATTAACTAGTGTGAAAGAAACAAGATCACTCGACGATATTTTCCTGTTTAGGGAGTCTCAAAAGGGCTTAAAGAAGACTCCAGAGTTGTCCTTTTTTCTAAATAATCTCCAAGGCCCAAAAAAGAGATAAACCAAAACCAAGGAGAATGGCCCTTTTTCATAAATTTAGTTCCTTAGGCCCGAAAAAGGGGTAAATTTATACCTGAGAAAACTCTCCTAGCGAACTGTATCTCCTAGGGCATACATTTTTTGTCAATTATCCATACAGATGAAAAAAGGGGTAAACTATCATCGGACAAATGTGCCTTCAAATTTGAGTTTGACGAGAATGAAGGGTAACGATATTGCTTGAAAATATTTTCAATTTTAGGGAGTCTGAAAAGAGCTTAAAGAAGACTCCAAGGGGGATCCTTTTTGTATGTAATCTATGTGAGGCTGAAAAGGATAAATAATCTCTTTCTAGATGTAAATTTCATGGTTTAAGTGATCTTGAAAGGAAACAAGCCATGCTCTAGAGGAGTCCCATGGGAAAGGCCAATAATGATGACTAGGAAGAAGAATGATGCTTCATTGCAAAGTCATGGCAGGACTAAAAGGACTCATGTGCCTATGAAGTACTTCGACATGGGAACCAAAAGGAAAAAAAGGATCTAACTAGGATTGCCATGGAAGTAAGGCTCTACCACATAAAGTACGACACACTGATCAACAAGGAAGGAAAGTGTCACAATTCAGTGGGGTCGATCCTAAGGCCAAATGAACCAGGAAACGAATAATGCAAAAAATACAAGTAGGGAAAAAATAACCTATATGCCAATTTTGAGGTAAATACCTATCAGAATGGATCGATACGATGAAAAAATGTCAAAGAAGAAAGTCTCCAAGATATTGCATATAAGGCCAATAACACTCATCCAGAAGTTAATAAATCCAATGTAGATAGAAACTGTAGAAAATAAGAGGTGCTAATGAATACAAAACTTGAAAACAACAAACCTGGATTGTACAATATGGTACAAGGCACCGCACAACGTTACGACTCATGCATGGTACTAGTTCAAGTAGAGCCCGCTGCTAGGCTCTAACCAAGAGTCTCTTTGGTAGTCAACCTAGAAAGTTTCCCAAAAGGGAAGAAAACACAAAACACGATGTAAGTCCTCCCACAATATAGAAAACATAGTCATGGATTCAAGGATAGCCTCATTCGAAGAAAATTCAATATCCAAGAAATCACACGAACAAGGAGGATCAACAGTCCCAAAGGGCGAAGCAAATTGACCATATTCCATATGACGATGGAGGTTCTAGCCAGAACTGGTAAAGTCTATCAGTGAAGAATCACAATCACAAGGTCTTGAATATATACAAACAATGATATTAGAGTCAAAAGGAGACTCAAGATCACTCAGACCAAGAGGCGGAAGCAAGGGCTCCCATGCCCCCATTGGATAAAAGGACTGATCAATTGCTGAGACCAAGTCTTGAGAAGGCAAACATGATTGTAGAGGTTCCTTCTCAGAAGCAATTGAACATCGAGGATAAGGCACCACACAGTTTATCCATGGCGGGGTAGAATCTACACGAAGGAACATATAAAGGGAAGCCTAAAATAATGTTGAATTAGTATGGTGATTATCCGATGCCAACTAGTCTATAGTGACAATGCTTCCATTGTGAGGGAAATGCATCACCTGGAAGAGCGTAGACACCAAATCATTCATAGCATATACATAATCACGCCCGAGAATCATATTGAAATCTAACGGGTCGTACAACACTATAACATCAACAAGGACATTCTTCCCACCTAACGAGATAAGAAACTAAGGAAGAATCCCCAAATATTCTCTAGGATGTCTGTCAAAAGCCAACAACTCATGTGAAGCAGACACAAGCTCGAGAGAACCCAAAGCTTTCCAGGCCAAGGAAGATAAAATACTTGTAGAGGCTCCTTCATCCACAATACATCGATAAATGTTTTTTGAATTAACTTCAACCCTTATTTTAAAGGGTGCAGAAGAAGGAAGGCGAGGCTCAACAAAGCCATTTAAAACAAAGTAAACCATCCTAGGACTTGGAGGGGGTGTGCTTGAAGTGAGCGGAGGTCCCACTTGTTATGAGGGTACTGAACTGGAAATGCTAAAAACATAGTCGGTAGACACATCACTCCCCATTAAAAGAGTGGGATCGACCGAACATTGCATCGACGTGACCACTTTGGTAGTCTCGACACTCTCCAAGAGAAGAGTGGGATCAACCAAATATTGCACCGGCATGACCACTTTGTCAAACACTAGATGAATATATTGCGAGACAACATGGTATGAAGGTGCATCACCCCCCAAAAGAGGAGTGGGGTCGGCCGAATATTGCATTGGCACGACCACTTCATCAACCAAAGGCTGAATAGACTGTGATGATACCTCAGAAGACTCAGAATCATAATAGATTGCAGAAATGGACCATAATATTTGTGCCTCCGGAAGGATAGGTCATAAATGAGTAAGGTGATCTCCCTTGAAAATCTTACAAGGGAATTTAGGCTTACGTCATATCTGTCTAGGTTTCTCAACCAAATCAATGCCCCCAGCATGAATAGCAATGGATGGTTGCATATCACTCGTATGAATCACATTGGTGAGACTTGTGCCCCTAGCATGACTTGCAGTGGTTGGTTTCACATCTCCAACATGACTTGCAGAGGTTGGTGATTGATTAATAACATGACTTCCAGAGGCTACAAACCTATCGTGAGTATGACTAGAAGTGCCTGGACTTTTTCCCCCAAAATGACTTGCAGAGGTTGGTTTCAAATCTCCAACATGTCTTGCAAAGGTTGGTGATTGGTCGATAACATGACTCATAGAGGCTACAGACCTATTTCCAGTATGCCTACTAGTGACTAGACTTTCCCCAGCAACATGACTTGCAGAGGTTGGTTGCACATCTTCAACATGACTTGTAGAGGTTGGTGATTTATTTTTCCTATTCTTCCTCTTTTTATTTCGTTTAGACTTTCGGTTACTAGTAGCTATACTTTCACCCAAAAAGGAAGAAGGAGGAGGAGAGGACTTTGCTAACAAAGGAACGTCAACATGATGCCCATGACATAAGGTGCTTAACTCAAGAGCGTCAAGAGAATTCGAGACATTTGGAATGGTACCAACCAAACCGGTAGTCCCACATTCAACTCAAGAATTTTCAAAATGGCCATCAAAGGGACACCAACGTTTCTGAAGAAAGGAAAAGCACAATAATCCCCTTATGAAGGGGTTCCCTGGTTGGTGTCATCAGGAACCTTGTCCATGAATATCTTATGCACAGGTTCTTCCCTTGCACGATCGTTCAAGTCCGTAAAAGTCTCACACATTGACTCTAGTAAATCAATGGTATAAAAATATACTCCTATAAGGAGGAGGCTCCATGTTTCTAAGAGGAAGACCGAAAAGTGATCAGGACTGATGGAGTGGGAGATATACCAGCTTAGGTCAGAGACCCAAAGAAATTACTGACTAACTCGCTAAGGAAAAATAGGGAGAAAAGAGCACACCACTAAGAAGAAAATCCTAAAAAGATACAAGCCAAACAAATGACCCTTCTAAATGCTTCCAACCCAGGGAGATGAAGTCCTGATCATCCAAATCATTCACAAAGGAAAATGAATGGCTAGGAGAAGCAGTTACCCAGACCTTTGACCGACGGTCCCTTTGGGTGTCTCCCAGAGAGTATAGATTCTGCCTTAGGTACCATGATACACCCTTCACACTCACATGTGTGTCAACCTATATAATGGAAACTAGGCTACCAACTTGTATTAAAAAACTAGGGGGGTATAGTCGACATACGAGTGAGTGCATGGGAAGGGTAACTAAGCTTGAAGTTCCTCCTGAGGCCCAAAACAAATCAAGGCTAGAATCACTCTTAGAGTACCTTGAACAGATCTAAGTGTCTCATAGGTATGACACAAGTCGGGCTTGTAACTCTACAGGATTCACCCCCAATACATACTTTCCCAAATGCTTTATTGGGATTAGGAGTGGATATCTCCCTCACCGTCTTCCATGCGGCCTCGTGTTTAACTCTTGTGTTAGAGGAGCTTCTAGATTGAGTAATTACAAGATGGATTTTTTACACCCTAGCACAGACACCCAAGTTAAATTTTGGTTGGCCTTTGAGAGTTTACCTCTCCACACATAATCCAAGGCCATAGCCTAAGCTATTGGTGAACCCTAGAAAAAGTGTTACTAATATATTTTAGATTAGAGAGTTTGTTTTAGTGGATTTTCTTACTCAATGAATGGAAGTGAAACTTATGTTGTTTGAGACTCTTGTAAAAAAGAAAATTATTAGAAAACTGACAACGAATATTTTACACTAATTCTACAAATGAAAAAGAGATTCAATAAAAAAGCATGAACAATCCTTCAAACCTAAAAATGCAATATTTTCTCCTTTCCATGCTAAATGCACAATGCAACTTTTGAGTGAAACAAAAGAAAAAATGAAAGGATTTTCTTTATTATTTTTCTTTTGAAATGCTTTCAATATGAGAACAAAACACAAACCTATGCTAATTCCTTTTTCTTTTTCAAATACAATGCAAAGCAATGCAAAGAAGGAAAGAGACCTAACTAGCATAAAAACAAGGTTTTTTATTTTATTTTTTTCTTTCAATCAAAGAAAAACTAACAAAAGATGCCAAAACAAACTGCATAATACATGATTCATGCCCCCCTGGGGCCATGAGGGGGAATGTTTTTTAAAATGCAACTTATTTTTCTTAAAATTCAAGCTAAAAATAAGCCAAAAAAGATATGCAAGAGGTTTTTTTTTTTTTTTTGTTATTTAATAAACAATATGAGCCTTGAACCTAGCCAAACCACATCCAACAGAGGCCTCTAGAACTCAAGAAGACCTAGAAGGAACCAAAGGTTTCCTGAAAGAAAATAACATATTTTGAAAAAAATCTTCAAAATGGCAGGCACACGTGCTGTGCAAAGTCAGCCTGTGTATGTAGGCGTGCTATGTATAAATAAGAACGTGTATGCACGTGGGATGGGTATAGAACATGGTGCGTACACTACTAAAAATTATATAAAAAAGAGAAATATTCAGATAGACCACCTAGATCAGGGAAGCTGGTAAGCACCTGGAAGGTGACCGAAGACCCAAACAGACTCAAAACACTCAACAAAAAACAAGAATTCAAGCCAACCAAAGATCTCCTAACAAGACCCTAGAGAGACTCGCCAATTCTGCTATGGGGAAAATTCCCCCTAAACTGGGTATAAGGAATAGGCAGAGCGATAACCCCCTAAAAGACCGACTTATCTCTAATCTACCCCAAAAAAATCTAGACTAAGTGATAAGAGAGAGGGAAGAGAAGGTTAAGAGGATCACCTTGAATCCTTTCGGTTGATGTATACCTCTTCCACTTGTTGTTGCCTCTTAGATCATAGATCTCCTCTCAAAGCTAGCTTGCAACAGACCAAGAACAAAACACAACAACATATACAATCTTTAGTAATCACTTAAAAGCCTAAATGTAGATGTAAATGATGAGATAGATAAGAACATGTACACATAAAGTTTTGGGACAAAGATAATCTCTTTTATTCATAAACAAGATGAAAGGTTACAACCTTTGCTTGTTGACACCGCTCTATGAACCAAGTCTCGGATGCATAGATGTGGCATTTTTGGACTTTAACACCAACTGGTAATCCAACTTGGTAGTCGACTATAACTGAATCCCAATATTCACGAGATTTGTAGCCAATGATCCGTATGGTTATGTAATCGTATTTGGACACCTTTTGTTTAGGGTTTTTCCTACTATAAATCCTATAAATAAGGCATGTTGTAATACTTTAAAAACTAATGAATTGTAGAATCACTAATCAATAGTTTAGAGGTTGTTGGTCATGCGAATGTAAGCCGAGATTGGCTACAGGGTTTCTCTTGTGTATATAAAGAAGTTATGATGTCAATTGTGTATTAGGTGTGGACCAAGGCTAGGCATGTAAAATTTTATTCTAAATGGATAAGACAACAAGAGAGTAGAACACTCAAGGAATACAGGTTTTCCCAGTTGGGTTTCCAGAGTAAAATATCTATATACTGTGTGTTTTCTTTGTTATTTACTTTCCTGTTTAAATATTTCTTCCTCTCTTTTGTTAGGTTTAGCATGGAAGTGTTCCTCATTTCTTAACATGTGGTACCATATCTTGGTTTAAAAATCTTAGATCTGAGCTAAACCCTAGATTCAATAAGAGTCCTAAGTTAGAAATCTTTAAAGATCGTGTTAAAGAATGGCGAGCAGCTCAAGAATAGATATTGAAAAATTCAATTGACAAAAGTTTTAGCTCTGGAAGCTTAAAATTGAAGATCTCATTGTAGATCGAGAATAATGGACAACAATATGACCAGGTACCATGCTGATAGGTATGTTGATGGAAGAATGGGAGAAGCTAGAGAGGAGAGCAAGGGGTACGATTCGACTTTGTCTTGCAAATTCATTACTGCTTAATGTCTCAGGTGAAGATTTAGACAAGAAACTATGGGACAATTTAGGAAGCTTGTACCATTCGAAATCCCTGGTGAATAAGCTGTTTCTCATAAAGAAACTGTATATTCTAAGGATGAGTGAGGGTAGTTTGGTGACTGAGTATTTAAATGCATTTAATACCATTATAAGCTAGTTATCTTCTGTGTATATTAAAATCACTGAAGAGGAGAAGTGTATTAGCCTATTATTTTTTTTTCCAGACTCCTTGGATAACTTAGTCATGGCTATAGGGAGTAATACAACCATGTTAGCAATAGAAGATGTGGTTGCATCTCTATTTTAATAATAAATGAGAAGGAAGAATATGGAAGGATTTTCCAGAGATGCATTAGTGGTGAGAGGTCGAATGGTTGACAGAGATAACGAAAATTTCTCTGGTAGAAATTCTAAGGGTAGATACAAATCCCATGTTCAGTTGACGAGAAGATTCTAGAAATGTGGTAAAGATGGGCATTACAAAAGGGATTGCAAGTCAAAGGGAATGGAATTTAGTACAAGATACAATGAGAAGCAGTCAACTGAGAGAAATATGACTCTAGATAAGGGAGGTGATGTGTACCCAGTGTCGACCAATACATAGTCAGATCAAGATGTTTGGTTGATCGACTCAGGAGCATCCTATCATATGACACCACATAGAGAATGGTTCTGTGAATATGAACAATATGGAGTGTTATCACACTAAGTTGCCTTGGGTCTCTTAGTTTGTTTTTGTTAAAAAAGAAAAATTAAAAAAAGAAAACCTTCGATTCTTATTTTCTCTTTAAATTGAATTTCTCATCCATTGAATTTTATTTATGATAGGACCCCTTAGGATGACTAAACCTTTGAGTCATAGCTCATGTGTTGATCCACAATTCAATTTTTGGTCCTTAAACCCTTATGAGCTCATGGTATATTCTTTATGTCCCCTCTCGTGATTCATCCCTAGGTTGATACCTCCCATGACCAGGCTGATGTGACACACCTCTCTCATCACTCATGACCTCACATGCATACCTCAGCATCCCCACTCACCTGTCCAATCATTTTTTGATTTGGAGAATGCTGCCCACTCAACAGGCATTTCCGTAGCATCTGTCACGATTATCATGCACCCACTCCAAGTCATGATTGCCATGACTGATACCTTAACCCTTGTTTTCAGTGCCTGAAGTCAGTTGAAATGATTTCAAAATATATTGCATTTATGATCCTTGGTAACGGTTTCTAAATTTGAAAAGTTCAGCAATGATGCGCTACGTAAGTTTGCCAGTTCAGTTCAGATGATCGCTTGTCCACTAAATCCGATGCTGTGAGAGATTTTAGGGCTGAAGTTTCCTCAATCTCATCCTAAGTTCAAGATGAAGAGCTCAACAATTTTCAACTTCATAGGTATCCTGTGCAACCTCCTTCACATATTAATTTTCATAGGAGATTTGTGCTCGGGTTTCGGTTTTCTAAGCTTGCAAGGTAGTATGGGAGCCATATTTGCATTCATGTAAACATCTTCACTCGTATCCATAGTTTGATTATTGTGTTTAGTCATATCCTTTGAAAGTCATAGGCCTGAAATAACCCATCCTCTATGTATGTGTTGCGCTATGCAGAGGCGTTGCTCAAACCTCTCTGATTATCCTTTGCTTCTTTTCATCCTGTATGAAGAGTCAGTTCGGAATTACTTCCTCATAGTCTACACTCTGAAAGCCTGTATGAGCCTGAAAGTCCATTTATCATAGCCAAGTTCATTTTCTAAGCACTTAATTTGGAGGGCCATCCTTATGCTTTTGAGACTTGAATTGAAGTTTTCTAGTCAAGAGCATCCCTTACAGCCTCTTAAGAACCCTCTTTTTGAGTCATGGAGACCCCTCAATCGAAGAAAGCACACAAAGGTGGTAAGATAGTTTGAACATAACCTGTGGACATGTGCCTTTTTGACACAGAACCCATGGCAAGGGAAATGTTTCGAAGAGCAGGATGCCTCTCTTTTTGCTAGAACATGCAGAGAGGCCACTCAGAAGTAGCAAAACAATTTGCACTAAATTTTGATGGCAAGAAAACCAGAGTTGGAGATTTGGAATTTGAGGTGACTGAAGACTCCATCTCAGCTACAACAAGGATTCCCATTTCAGGAGAAAATTGGTTCAAGGCCATGGTATTGAGTTCACCTTTCGTTAAAGATCTTTTCAAGCCTGAATACCAAGCCAATGATTTATCTAAGAATGTGCCAAGGAATCCGTTGATCGACTAGTTTGACAGAATGTTGAAAATCATACAGAGATATTTTAGTTTTGAAGGGATATTTAACACCCTGTACCATTACCACATAAGGTTGTTGTTGAATTTTACTAGTAAGGTTCATATGAATATTCCATATTACCTGCTGAGAAGTATAGGTAAAATGATAGATAGGGTGCAAGCCAAATCCAAGGATGTGGACTCCAGTCTTTTCCACTCTAGACTTATTAGGATGATTGCCTCTGAAGAGTTGGGAAAGAAAGAGATCTCCTGGGATAATTTTTTTGTCTCTTCTCACTTTAAGCTAGACCCAACACCTACCCCCCAATCACAAATTGTAGGCTCTTCATCACCTATCAATACTAAAACAAGGATCAACAAGAAGAGAAAGGGCAGAGCCCCTGTTTCAGAGATCAAAAAGCAGGACAGAGAAGCTGAGGAGGAGGTCCGTCCTTCCCCACACAGAGATTTCTCACCACCACCTTCACCAGGGTTAGAAGAAGTTCCATCTTCTACCAAGGTGACATCAAAAAAAGGGAAGAAGCTTCTCTTTCCCTCTCCTTCTCCAGTAGCTGAAATCAAAGGTAAAAGACCTTTCACCAGGTCATCATTTCCTAAGGGGGATTTCAAAGGGCAGCCTTTACAAGAAACCCCTGTACAAAAAATCAAGGGTAAAGGTATCAAAAGACCTTTGGAGAGGGAAGATGAAATCCCTGTGAAGGATTGTAAAAAACCTATGAAAAATAAAGAAAAGGCTGCTATGCAAGAGAAGATGCATAAAGGAAAAGGTTTTGAGAATATTGATGAAACATGCAAGGAAACTCCTATACAGATGGAATAAAAGGACGAGAAGAATCTTGATGAGACTGCACATGTCCCCAACCCCCTTGGCAGCTAGAACTACAAAAGACTTATTAAGAAGCTTAGGGATGAAAGGAGAGAAATAGCTCGTCTCAAAGTAGAAGAAATGGTCCACTTGGCTCATATGAATGATCTCATGACTGGATACAACCATACCCTAGACTTAGCAAGGTTCGCAGTGAGAAAGGCTCTGCCTCTTCGTAAACAACTGAAGAATCTTTACAGGCAGAACAGGGGTTTCCAAGCTCAGAACAAGAAGCTAAAGGAAGAATTGAAGAATTTCCAAGATGAAGTAACCCAAAATAATTTATAGGTGTTGGTTGAGGCTTCCATTGAAGATGACAAACCAATAGCTAAGGAGAGCACAACTATACTGAAGAATTCTACCAGTGCTAAGAAGAAGAAGTCTACTGAGTTAGTTGAAGACACTCTTTCCACCAGGAAGAGTGTGAGGCCAAGTGTTAAAATGAAAAAGTAGCTGGTAGTGGTAAACCCCATTTTTGAAAGTTGTTCCTTCTTGGGAAGGTTAATTGATATGAACATATTAAGTTTTGCCACCTATACATGCTTCTAGGTGTTTAGCTATATGAATTTTGGAATTTTTACCAAGTACTAGTTTCACTCAGTGGTAAAAGAACCTAAGTAAATTGATTTGTCATCATGGAAGGACACAAACATCTCTACACACGTTCAGGAGTCAAAGACACTACATTTTTGCATAGGTACCCAAACCCTTATGCAGACGCAGCGTAGGTGGCACTGCGTAATATTTTACAGAATGTAGAATTCTTACACAGGGGTGCTACCCACAGGCGCTGCGTAATATCTTACAGAGAGAAGGTTTACACATAGGTGCTACTCAATTTTGAACAGAGGACAAATGTAGCCACAGACATGCAACACAGGGGCACTACCTTCTCTCCTCGTTCCATTCTACGCGGTGCTACACAGAATTGCTACCCAAGGGAGTAGCCAGCAAACACCAGGGATCTAGGAAGACTAAGCCAACAGTTTTGGATAAGTTAATAATGGAATAAATGACATAAGTAGCAGTTGGCATGCAGGGGACAACTACAAGCTCCAAAGAGACACATGGAAAAATAGGAGCTGAGCAGCAAAAGAGGATCAAAGTAGTTAGAAGCATGATTGGGTTTAGTCACCAATACTTCCCTATTTTATAGCATAGGCTGTTATCTTAGTTGTTACAATAAATAAATGTTCTAAGATTTTTAAGGAAAAGAGGCCAGCTCATACCTCTAGTTGTTGCCTCCCTTTCTTGTTATAAATAGATAGATGAATTTCTTTAATGGGTTTGGATGGTAGAGAAAGGCTCCCAAGAAACTGTAATATTTTTGATAAAGTGACTGTGATCTAGTATGTACTGGACTTACGACTTTTTGACTAATAGAAATCAACTCCTATTTCAGACTATTTGCTTCTAATGCTAAATTTTCATATTTGAATGATTCATATGGATGATTGTGGTAATGATATGATGGAGGTTTGATCATTTTATTGTCATGGTGTTTATTTAGCTCCTTAGCTTCTAATTTCAAGAAGATCTTGTTTTAAGAAACTTTCTTCCTTTGGGATTTTGTGGACCTGATGTTTGCAATAGCTCTTACATTCTTCTCATTCAAGTCTTCCTTCTATCCATTTTTACTCCCAAACTACTGGTTGAAATTAGCCAAGACCTTATTTTCTATTACATGTTAGCCCTGTTTTTGAGTGAGGATATTATCATTTCGAGTTTTTCCATTCGACCTTTCAAAAAACACTCATACTTTCACATATCATCTGATGGGTACTAGGATTACCTTCCTTGCAATCAGAAGGTGACTCCTAGTGCTAACATGGAGGACTCAGTAGGATATGTATTCTTGGGGGACGACTCGAAAACCAAATTTTTTGGACGAGGAAGAGTTTGATTGATACTGCAAGATGGGAGGAGTAGAACCCTTCGAGGTGTGCTACACATTCTGGGTTTGGAAAGAAACTTGATATCTGTTAGCAAGATGAGTGACGTATGGGTGCACAATCTATTTCAGAAGGATTCAAGCAAGATGGTCAGAGGTGTGATGGTCTTAATGAAAGGAGTTTGGATTGGAACCATATACAATTTATTATGGAATTTCGACTCGATTGGATTCAAAAACATCATTGTTCTTGAAGTTGAATCAAATTAAGTCGACTTGGGATGAGTCGATTAAAATCGAATCGACAAGTCATCGTAAAGTAGACTTGACCATGTTATGGAATGAGAGGATGGGACACATTGGAGAAAAATGACTTCGAGCTATGCATAACAAAGGTATGGTTGAATACTTTCTTGAATGTAATGTAGAAGACTATTTTTGTGAATATTGTGTATATTGAAAGAATAATGGGGTGAGGTTCCCATCTGGATTGACAAGGGAAACGAGGATTATAGATTTGGTTCATAGTGATGTGTTTGGCCCCGTTTCAATGCCTTCACTTGGTGGATCCCTGTATTATGTCTCCTTCACAGATGATTTTTCCAGGAAGACATGGATATATTTCCTGAGGAAGAAATCAAAGGTTTTCAATAAATTCAAAGAGTTTAAATCTCTTGTAGAAAACCAAAAAGATAAGAAGATTAAGGTTCCGAGGACTGACAACGATGGTGAATTCTATGGAAAATAATTTGATCAGTTCTGCAAGCAGTGTGGAATAACACACCAAAATACTACACCATATACCCCACAACAAAATGGATTTTCTAAGAGAATGAACAGAACATTGATGGACAAGGCAAGGAGCATGCTCAGTGGTGTTGGGCTCGCAGAAGAATTCTAGGCGGAGGCAGTCGGCACTACAAAATATCTATTGAATATGTGTCCTTCATCAACAATATTCGGAACGAGTCTACATGAGTTATGGTATGGTTAGAAGCCTTTAGTTTCACATCTCAAATTATTTGACTATGATGCATTTGTGCATGTTCCCAAGTAAAAGAGAAGAAAACTGGACATGAAGGCAATCAAGTGTATTTTAATTGTATACAAAGAAGGATTGAAAGGATATAAGCTCTGGGGTCCTGCATCAAGGGAAATAATGTACAATCGAGATGTGGTATTGAGAGAAGTTGAAAGTAATTCTGAGCCTAAATAAATTTTTCATATTGAGAATAATCCAGAGAAGGTGCGGTTTAAACTAAGGAATGAAGAAGATGATTGAGATGAGTCGACTTAATCAGAAGAAGAGGTAGAACAATCGACCCTGATTGTAAGGAGGTTGAATGAGTAAGAAAACCATTCGAAAGGTATATTCCACCTGACTTCCATTCCACATTCATGTTAATTTCCATCAATGATGAGGCCAAGTTGGTTTGGGAGGTAGTCGACTTAGCAGAGGGAAAACTTTGGAAGGAATCCATGGTCGAAGAGATGGAATCTTTGCAAAAGAATGAGACGTGGGAATTAGTTTAATTATCTAGTGGAATAAATCATGTTGGTATGAAATGGGTATTCAAGAAGAAGATGAATGCAACATTTAAAGTCGAGAAATTCAAAGCTCGACTAGTAATGAAAGGATATTCCCAAGTCAAAGGAGTCGACTTTAGTGATATTTTTTTCCCCTGTTGGAAAATTAACTTCCATTAGAGTACTAATGTCTCCAGCTGCAACATTTGATATGGAAATATAACAGATGGATGTAAAGATAACGTTCTTACACGGTGACCCGGAAGAATAAATCTACATGAAACATCCTGAAGGATTTGTAGTAGAGGGAAATAAATATTTGGTGTGAAAACTGAAAAGATCCCTTTATGGTCTAAATAAATCACCAAAGATGTGGTACCAAAATTTCGACACATACATCCTTAGTTTGGGGTTTGTGAGAATCAAATAGGATCATTGTATATATTCCAAAGAAGAAGGTGGGAATTTCATATATGTATCATTGTATGTCGATGACATGTTGCTGATAGGAAAAAAACATGAACACAATAAAGGAGGTGAAGAAGAAACTGTCCTCCAAGTTTGACATGGAGGATCTCGATGCAATGAACTTCATTATGGGAATGGAGATAAAGAAAGATTGAGAAAATATAAATATTTGGGTGAAACATAAGAAGTATATTGAAACAATCTTGAAACGTTTCAACATGCAGGATTGCAAACCTATGAAGGTGCCAATTCCTATGGGAGCAAAGCTAACTGCTGAACAATGTCCAAGGACATAGGAGGAAATAGAGGACATAACACATGTTCCTTATGAAAGTGTTGTTGGTAGTATAATGTATGTGATGGTATGCACTCAAGTAGACATTTCTCATGCAGTGTGAGTGTTGATTAGATACATGTCAACACCTGGGAAGGAGCACTGAACAACTGTCAAGAGAGTATTTAGGTATTTGTGTAGAAAACAATATTATGCTATATACTACCAAGGAAAAACTGGAGGTGATAGCGAAGTAAATGTACATGGATTTGTCGATGCCAACTGGGATGGATATATGGGTTGACGAAGGTTGACTAGTGGATATGTGTTCAAAATATTCGGTACAGAAATTGACTGGATGAGTAAGAGATAGTCGGTCGTGGCATTGTCAACAAAAAAATATGAATACATGGAAGCCACTCATGGAAGTAAAGAAGTAGTATGGCTACAAAGGCTGTGTTCAAGAATTGAGTTTGAGCAGAAAGCTATGAAGATAATTTGCGACATTCAAAGCACAGTATTTCTGGGAAAGAACCCAACTTATCATTATAAGACTAAGCACATTGATGTACAATACCATTTCGTGAGAGACATGGTGGAAATCAATAAGGTGCTACTGGAGAAGGTAGACACGTTGGAAAACATAGTAAAATATTTGACCAAGTAAGTGAGTGTTGTGAATTTCTCTAGGTGTAGAGAGGAAATGGGCATTGCTACCCTGGGTCTGTGAACGATTGTTCAGAGGTCTCCCGATTTCAGAAAAGAAAACAACAAGTGGGAGAATGTTGGGTTGTTATATTCTTTGTTGTGAAAGTCTAGTCAAGGTGGATCGATAGATAGTCAAAGTCAAAGGAATTGACATCAATTCGAAAGGCGAGGTGGTTCAACCAGGAAAAGACGAAGTTAAAGACATTGACAACAAGTGGAAGGTCTAGGTGGTTCGACCAGGTAAATTCGAAGTCAAATATATCGAAATAAATTCGAATAGGTCAACTGATAAGAGGTCGACAAGTAGGCACATGGAAACCAACTGAATATTGAATGAAAGGTGATGTGTAGTCAGATGGTAATACGACTTGGTAGTCGACTCTAACATAATCCCAAGATTCATGGGATTTGTAGCCAATGATATGCGCGGATCTGTAACCATGTTTGGGAACCTTTTATTTAAGGTTTTTCCTACTGTAAATCCTATAAAGAAGGCATGTTGTAATACTGTAAAAGTTAATGAATCATAGAATTGCTAATAAATAATTAGAGGTTGTTGGTCATGCAGATATAAGCCAGAATTGGCTACATGGTTATTCTTGTGTAAATCAAGAAGGCATGATGTAAATTTTATCTTAGGTGTGGACCAAGGTTAGGCATGTAACCTTTTATTCTGAATGAATAAGACAACAAGAGAACAAATAACTCAAGGAATGCTGGTTTTCCCAGTTGGGTTTCCAGGGTAAAATCTCTGTGTACCGTGTGTTTTCTTTTTCATTTAATTTCTTGTTTAAGTGTTTATTCCTCTCTTATGATAGGTTTAGCGTGGAAGTTTTCCTAATTTCCTAACAAAAAAACATCTGTCTTCTAGTGACTTGAGTGTATGTTCTTGCTAATAATTGTACTTTTTTTCTAGGTATTTTATGCACATCTTTTTTTCATACTTCTCAATAATTTCACATGGTATCATAGTGCAGCCGGATTTGATCTCATTATAGATAGGACCCAAAATATGGAGAGTCCATAAGTGGAAAATCG
>JASDQU010308047.1:33370-45938 GCA_032191745.1 Picea mariana | reverse complement strand
GTCATCAGGAACCTTGTCCATGAATATCTTATGCAAAGGTTCTTCCCTTGCACGATCGTTCAAGTCCGTAAAAGTCTCACACACTGACTCTAGTAAATC
This sequence comes from Picea mariana, assembly GCA_032191745.1. Lineage (NCBI taxonomy): Eukaryota > Viridiplantae > Streptophyta > Pinopsida > Pinales > Pinaceae > Picea > Picea mariana. The sequence continues at coordinate 45,839 of JASDQU010308047.1, read as the reverse complement.
AATGGTATAAAAATATACTCCTATAAGGAGGAGGATCCACGTAGAGGAAGACCGAAAAGTGATCACGATTGATGGAGTGGGAGATATACCAGCTTAGGTCAGAGACCCAAAGAAATTACTGACTAACTCGCTAAGGAAAAATAGGGAGAAAAGAGCACACCACTAAGAAGAAAATCCTAAAAAGATACAAGCCAAACAAATGACCCTTCTAAATGCTTCCAACCCAAGGAGATGAAGTCTTGATCATCCAAAGCATTCACAAAGGAAAACGAATGGCTAGGAGAAGCAATTACCCAGACCTTTGACCGACGGTCCCTTTGGGTGTGGCCCGGAGAGTATAGATTCTGCCTTAGGTACCATGATACACCCTTCACACTCATGTGTGTGTCAACCTATATAATGGAAACTAGGCTACCGACTTGTATTAAAAAACTTGGGGGGTACAGTCGACATACGAGTGAGTGTATGGGAAGGGTAACTAAGCCCAAAGTTCCTCTTGAGGCCTGAAACAAATCAAGGCTAGAATCACTCTTAGAGTACCTTGAATGGATCTAAGTGTCTCATAGGTATGACACAAGTCAAGCCCGTAATGCTACAGGATTCACCCCCAATACATACTCTCCCAAATGCTTTGTCGGGATCAGGAGTGGATATCTCCCTCACCATCTTCCATGCGGCCTCGTGTTTAACTCTTGTGTTAGAGGAGATTCCTAGATTGAGTAATTACAAGATGGATTTTTCACACCCTAGCACAGACACCTAAGTTAAATTTTGGTTGGCCTTTGAGATTTTACCTCTCCACACCTAATCCAAGGCCATAGCCTAAGCTATTGGTGAACCCTAGTAAAAGTGTTACTAATATATTTTAGATTAGTGAGTTTGTTTTAGTGGATTTTCTTACTCAATGAATGGAAGTGAAACTTATGTTGTTTCAGATTCTTTTAAAAAAGAAATTTATTAGAAAACTGACAATGAATATTTTACACTAATTCTACAAATGAAAAAGAGATTCAATAAAAAAGCATGAACAATCCTTCAAACCTAAAAGTGCAATATTTTCTCCTTTCCATGCTAAATGCACAATGCAACTTTCGAGTGAAACAAAAGAAAAAATGAAAGGATTTTCTTTATTATTTTTCTTTTGAAATGCTTTCAATATGAGAACAAAACACAACCCTATGCTAATTCTTTTTTCTTTTTCAAATACAATGCAAAGCAATGCAAAGAAGGAAAGAGACCTAACTAGCATAAAAACAAGGTTTTTTATTTTATTTTTTTCATTCAATCAAAGAAAAACTAACAAAAGATGCCAAAACAAACTACATAATACATGATTCATGCCCCCCTCGGGCCATGAGGGGGAATGTTTTTTAAAATGCAACTTATTTTTCTTAAAATTCAAGCTAAAAATAAGCCAAAATAGATATGCAAGAGGTTTTTTTTTTTTTTTGTTATTTCATAAACAATATGAGCCTTGAACCTAGCCAAAGCACATCCAATAGAGGCCTCTAGAACTCAAGAAGACCTAAGGAACCAAAGGTTTCCTGAAAGAAAATAAAATATTTTGAAAACAATCTTCAAATTGGCAGGCACACGTGCTGTGCAAAGTCAGCCTGTGTATGTAGGTGTGCTATGTATAAATAAGAACGTGTATGCACATGGGATGGGTATAGAACATGGTGCGTACACTACTAAAAATTATAAAAAAAAGAGAAATATTCAGACAGACCACCTAGATCAGGGAAGCTGGTAAGCACCTGGAAGGTGACCGAAGACCCAAACAGACTCAAAACACTCAACAAAAAACAAGAATTCAATCCAACCAAAGATCTCCTAACAATACCTTAGAGAGACTCGCCAGTGGAGTTGCCAATTCTGCTATGGGGAAAATTCCCCCTAAACTGGGTCTAAGGAATAGGCAGAGCGATAACCCCCTAAAAGACTGACTTATCTCTAATCTACCCCAAAACAATCTAGACTAAGTGATAAGAGAGAGGGAAGAGAAGGTTAAGAGGAGCACCTTGAATCCTTTCGGTTGATGTAGACCTCTTCCACTTGTTGTTGCCTCTTAAATCAGAGATCTCGTCCCAAAGCTAGCTTGCAATAGACCAAGAACAAAACACAACAACATATACAATCTCTAGTAATCACTTAAAAGCCTAAATGTAGATGTAAATGATGAGATAGATAAGAACATGTACACATAAAGTTTTGGGACAAAGGTAATCTCTTTTATTCATAAACAAGATGAAAGGTTACAACCTTTGCTTGTTGACATTGCTCTACGAACCAAGTCTTGGATGCATAGATGTGGCATTTTTGGACTTTAACATCGATTGGTAATCCAACTTGGTAGTCGACTATAACTGAATCCCAATATTCATGGGGTTTGTAGCTAATGATCTGTATGGTTATGTAATCGTATTTGGACACCTTTTGTTTAGGTTTTTTCCTACTATAAATCCTATAAATAAGGCGTGTTGTAATACTTTAAAAACTAATGAATTGTAGAATCACTAATCAATAGTTTATAGATTGTTGGTCATGCGAATGTAAGCCGGGATTGGCTACAAGGTTTCTCTTGTGTATATAAAGAAGCTATGATGTCAATTGTGTATTAGGTTTGGACCAAGGCTAGGCATGTAACATTTTATTCTAAATGGATAAGACAACAAGAGAGCAGAACACTCAAGGAATACAGGTTTTCCCAGTTGGGTTTCCAAAGTAAAATATCTATGTACTGTGTGTTTGCTTTGTCATTTACTTTCTTGTTTAAATATTTCTTCCTCTCTTTTGTTAGGTTTAGCATGGAAGTGTTCCTCATTTCTTAACATGTGGTACCATATCTTGGTTTAAAAATATTATATCTGAGCTAAACCCTAGATTCAATAAGAGTCCTAAGTCAGAAATCTTTAAAGATCGTGTTAAAGAATCGTGAGCAGCTCAAGAATAGATATTGAAAAATTCAATTGGCAAAATGTTTAGCTTTGGAAGCTTAAAATTGAAGATCTCCTTGTAGATTGAGAATAATGGACAACAATATGTCCAAGTACCATGCCAATAGGTATGTTGATGGAAGAATGGGAGAAGCTAGAGAGGAGAGCAAGGGGTACGATTCGACTTTGTCTTGCAGATTCAGTACTGCTGAATGTCTCAGGTGAAGATTCAGACAAGAAACTATGGGACAATTTAGGAAGCTTGTACCAGTCGAAATCCTTGGTAAATAAGTTGTTTCTCATAAAGAAACTATATATTCTAAGGATGAGTGAGGGTAGTTTGGTGACTGAGTATTTAAATGCATTTAATACCATTATAAGCTAGTTATCTTCTATGGATATTAAAATCACTGAAGAGGAGAAGTGTATTAGCCTATTATGTTCTTTTCCAGACTCCTTGGATAACTTAGTCATGGCTATAGGGAGTAATACAACCATGTTAGCAATAGAATATGTGGTTGCATCTCTATTTTAAAAATAAATTAGAAGGAAGAATATGGAAGGATTTTCCAGAGATGCATTAGTGGTGAGAGGTCGAATGGTTGACAGAGATAATGAAAATTTCTCTGGTAGAAAGTCTAAGGGTAGATACAAATCCCATGTTTAGTCGATGAGAAGATTCTATAAATGTGGTAAAGATGGGAATTACAAAAGGGATTGCAAGTCAAAGGGAATGGAAGTCAGTACAAGATACAAAGAGAAGAAGTCGACTGAGAGAAATATGACTCCAGATAAGGGAGGCGATGTGTACCTAGTGTCGACCAATACACAGTCAGATCAAGATGTTTGGTTGATCGAATCAGGAGTATCCTATCATATGACACCACATAGAGAATGGTTTTGTGAATATGAACAATATGGAGTGTTATCACACTAAGTCGCCTTGGGTCTCTTAGTTTGTTTTTGTTAAAAAAGAAAAATTAAAAAAAGAAAACCTTAGATTCTTATTTTCTCTTTAAAATGAATTTCTCATCCATTAAATTTTATTTATGATAGGACCCCTTAGGATGACTAAACCTTTGAGTCATAGCTCATGTGTTGATCCACAATTCAATTTTTGGTCCTTAAACCCTTATGAGCTCATGGTATATTCTTTATGTCCCCTCTCGTGATTCATCCCTAGGTTGATACCTCCCATGACCAGGCTGATGTGACACACCTCTCTCATCACTCATGACCTTGCGTGCATACCTCAGCATCCCCACTCACCTGTCCAATCATTTTTTGATTTGGAGAACGCTGCCCACTTAGCAGGCATTTCCGTAGCACCTGTCACGATTATCATGCACCCACTCCAAGTCATGATTTCCACGACTGATACCTTAACCCTTGTTTTCAGTGCCTGAAGTTAGTTGAAATGATTTCAAAAGATCTTGCATTTATGATCCTTGGTAATGGTTTCTAAATTTGAAAAGTTCAGTAATGATGCACTACGTAAGTTTGTCAGTTTAGTTCAGACGATCGCTTGTCCACTAAATCTAATGCTGTGAGAGATTTTAGGGCTGAAGTTTCTTCAATCTCATCCTAAGTTCGAGCTGAAGAGCTCAAAAATTGTCGACTTCATAGGTATCCTATGAAACCTCCTTCACATATTAATTTTCATAGGAGATTTGTGCTCGGTTTTCAGTTTTCTAAGCTTGCAGGGTAGTATGGGATCCATATTTTCATTCCTGTAAACATCTTCGCTCGTATCCATAGTCTGATTATTGTGTTTAGTCATAGCCTTTGAAATTCACAGGCCTGAAATAGCCCATCCTTTGTGTATGTGTTGCGCTACATAGAGGCGCTACTCAAACCTCTCTGATTATCCTTTGCTTCTTTTCATTCTGTACGAAGAGTCAGTTCAGAATTACTTCCTCATAGTCTACACTCTGAAAGCCTGTATGAGCCTGAAAGTCCATTTCTCATAGCCAAGTTCATTTTCTAAGCACTGTTAATTTGGAGGGCCATCCTTGTGCTTTTGAGACTTAAATTGAAGTTTTCTAGTCAATAAAATCCCTTACAGCCTCTTAAGAACCCTCTTTTTGAGTCATGGAGACCCCTCAGTCAAAGAAAGCACACAAAGGTGGCAAGATAGTTCGAACAGAACCTGTGGACATGTACCTTTTTGACATAGAACCCATGGCAAGGGAAATGTTTCGAAGAGAAGGATGCCTCTCTTTATGCTAGAACATGCAGAGAGGCCACTCAAAAGTAGCAAAACAATTTTCACTAAATTTTGATGGCAAGAAAACCAGAGTTGGAGATTTGGAATTTGAGGTGACTGAAGACTCCATCTCAGCTGCAACAGGGATTCCCATTTCAGGAGAAAATTGGTTCAAGGCCATGGTATTGAGTTCATCTTTCATTAAATATCTTTTCAAGCCTAAATACCAAGCCAATGATTTATTTTAAGAATGTGCGAAGGAATCAGTTGATCGACCAGTTTGACAGAATGTTGAAAATCATACAGAGATATTTTAGTTCTGAAGGGATATTTAACACACTGTACCATTACCACATAAGGTTGTTGTTTCATTTTACTGGTAAGGTTCAGATGAATATTCCATATTACATGTTGAGAAGTATAGGTAAAATGACAGATAGGGTGCAAGCCAAATCCAAGGATGTGGACTCTAGTCTTTTCCACTTTGGACTTATCAGGATGATTGTCTCTGAAGAGTTGGGAAAGAAAGAGATCTCCTGGGATAAGTTTTTTGTCTCTTCTCACTTTAAACTGGACCCAACACCTACCCCCCAATCACAAATTGTAGGCTCTTCATCACCTACTAGTACTAAAATAGGGATCAACAAGAAGAGAAAGGGTAGAGCCCCTGTTTCAGAGATCAATAAGTAGGTCAGAGAAGATGAGGAGGAGGTCTATCCTTCCCCACACAAAGATTTCTCACCACCACCTTCACCAAGGTTAGAAGAAGTTCCATCTTCTACCAAGGTGACATCAAAAAAAGGGAAGAAGCTTCTCTTTCCCTCTCCTTCTCCAACAACTAAAATCAAAGGTAAAATACCTTTCACCAGGTCATCATTTCCTAAGGGGGATTTCAAAGGACAACCTTTACAAGAAACCCCTGTACAAAGAATCAAGGGTAAAGGTATCAAAAGACCTTTGAAGAGGGAAGATGAAATCCCTGTGAAGGATTGTAAAAAACCTATGAAAAAAAAATAAAAGGCTGTTGTGCAAGAGAAGATGCATAATGGAAAAGGTTTTGAGAATACTGATGAAACATGCAAGGAAAATCCTATACAGATGGAAGAAAAGAATGAGAAGAAGCCTACTGAGACTGCACATTTCCCCAACCCCCTTGGCAGCCATACCTACAAAAGACTTATTAAGAAGCTTAGGGATGCAAGGAGAGAAATATCTCGTCTCAAATCAAAAGACATGGTCCACTTGGCTCATATGAATGAGCTCATGACTGGCTACAACCATACCCTAGACTTGGCAAGGTTCACAGCGAGAAAGGCTTTGCCTGTTCATAAACAACTGAAGAATCTTTACAGATAAAACAGGGGTTTCCAGGCTCAGAACAGGAAGCTAAAAGAAGAATTGAAGAATTTCCAAGATGAAGTAACCCAAAATAATTTACAGGTGTTGGTTGAGGCTGCCATTGTACATGACAAACCAGTAGCTAAGGAGAGCACAACTATACTGAAGAATCCTACCAGTGCTAAGAAGAAGAAGTCTACTGAGTTAGTTGAAGACTCTCTTTTCACCAGGAAGAGTGTGAGGCTAAGTGTTAAAATGAAAAAGTAGCTGGTAGTGGTAAACCCCATTTTTGAAAGTTGTTCCTTATTGGGAAGGTTAACTGATATGAACATATTAAGTTTTGCCACCTATATAGGCTTCTAGGTGTTTAGCTATATGAATTTTGGAATTTTTACCAAGTACTAGTTTCACTCAGTGGTAAAAGCACCTAAGTAAATTGATTTGTCATCATGGAAGGACACAAATAGATCTACACACGTTCAGGAGTCAAATACGCTACATTTTGGCATAGGCACCCAAACCCTTATGCAGATGCAGCGTAGGTGGCGCTGCGTAATATTTTACAGAATGCAGAATTCTTACACAGGGGCGCTACCCATAGGCACTGCGTAATATCTTACAGAGAGAAGGTTTACACATAGGCGCTACACAATTTTGAAACAGAGGACAAATGTAGCCACATACATGCATCACAGGGGCGCTACCTTCTCTCCTTGCTCCATTCTAGGGGGTGCTACATAGAATTTCTACCCAAGGGAGTAGCCAACAAACACCAGGGATCTAGGAAGAGTAAGCCAACGGTTTTGGATAAGTTAATAATGGAATACATGACAGAAGTAGTAGTTGGTGTACAGGGGACAAATACAAGCTCCAAAGAGACACATGGAAAAACAAGAGCTGAGCAGCAAAAGAGGATCAAAGCAGTTAGAAGCATGATTGGTTTTAGTCACCAACACTTCCCTATTTTATAGCATAGGTTGTTATCTTAGTTGTTAGAATAAATAAATGTTCTAAGATTTTTAAGGAAAAGAGGCCAGCTCATACCTCCAGTTGTTGCCTCCCTTTCTTGTTATAAATAGATAGATGAATTGCTTTAATGGGTTTGGATGGTAGAGAAAGGCTCCCAAGAAACTGTAATATTTTTGATAAAGTGACTGTGATCTAGTATGTACTGGACTTAAGACTTTTTGACTAATAGAAATCAGCTCGTATTTCATACTATTTGCTTCTAATGCTAAATTTTCATATTTGAATGCTTCATATGGATGATTGTGGTAATGATATGATGGAGGTTTGATCATTTTATTGTCATGGTGTTTATTTAGCTCCTTAGTTTCTAATCTCAAGAAGATCTTGTTTTAAGAAACTTTCTTCCTTTGGGCTTTTGTGGACCTGATGTTTGCAGTAGCTCTTACATTCTTCTCATTCAAGTCTTCCTTCTATCCATTTTTAATCCCAAACTACTGGTTGAAATTAGCCAAGACCTTATTTGTTGTTACATGTTAGCCTTGTTTCTGAGTGAGGATATTATCAGTCTAAGTTTTTCCATTCGATCTTTCAAAAAACACTCATACTTTCACATATCATCTGATGGGTACTGGGATTACCTTCCTTGCAATCAAAAGGTGACTCCTAGTGCTAACATGGAGGCCTCAGGATGATATGTATTCTTGGGGGATGACTCGACAACCAAAATTTTTGGATGAGGAAGAGTTTGATTGATACTACAAGATGGGAGGAGTAGAACCCTTCCAGGTGTGCTACCCATTCTGGGTTTGGAAAGAAACTTGATATCTATTAGCAAGATGAGTGATGTATGGGTGCACAATCTATTTCAGAAGGATTCATGCAAGATGGTCAGAGGTGTGATGGTCTTAATGAAAGGAGTTTGGATTGGAACCATATACAATTTATTACGGAATGTCGACTCGATTGGATGCAAAAACATCATTGTTCTTGAAGTTGAATCGAATCGAGTCGACTTGTGATGAGTTGATTAAAACCGAATCGAAAAGTCATCGTAAAGTATACTTGACCATGTTATGGAATGAGAGGATGGGACACATTGGATAAAAATGACTTCGAGCTATGCATAACAAAGGTATGGTTTAATACTTTCCTGAATGTAATGTAGAAGACTATTTTTGTGAATATTGTGTATATTGAAAGAATAGTGGGGTGAGGTTCCCATCTGGATCAACAAGGGAAATGAGGATTATAGATTTGGTTCATAGTGATGTGTTTGGCCCCGTTTCAATGCCTTCACTTGGTGGATCCCTGTATTATGTCTCCTTCATAAATGATTTTTTTAGGAAGACATGGATATATTTCCTGAGGAAGAAATCAAAGGTTTTCAATAAAGTCAAAGAGTTTAAATCTCTTGTAGAAAACCAAAAAGATAAGAAGATTAACATGCTGAGGACTGACAATGGTGGTGAATTCTGTGGAAAATAATTTGATCAGTTCTGCAAGCAGTGTGGAATAACACACCAAAATACTACACCATATACCCCACAACAAAATGGATTTTCTAAGAGAATGAACAGAACATTGATGGACAAGGCAAGGAGCATGCTCAGTGGTGTTGGGCTCGCAGAAGAATTCTGGGTTGAGGCAGTCGACACTACAAAATATCTATTGAATATGTGTCCTTCATCAACAATATTCGTCACGAGTCTACATGAGTTATGGTCTGGTTAGAATCCTTTGGTTTCACATCTCAAAGTATTTGACTATGATGCATTTGTGCATGTTCCCAAGGAAAAGAGAAGAAAACTGAACATGAAGGCAATCAAGTGTATTTTAATTGGATACAAAGAAGGATTGAAAGGATATAAGATCTGGGGTCCTACATCAAGGAAAACAATGTACAATCGAGATGTGGTCTTGAGAGAAGTCAAAAGTAAGTCTGAGCCTAAATAAATTTTTCATATTGAGAATAATCTAGAGAAGGTACGATTTAAACTGAGGAATGAAGAAGATGATTGAGATGAGTCGACTTAATTAGAAGAAGAGGTAGAACAATCGACCCTGATTGTAAGGAGGTTGAACGAGTAAGAAAACCATTCGAAAGGTATATTCCACATGAATTCCATTCCACATTCATGTTAATTTCCATCAACGATGAGGCCAAGTTGGTTGGGGAGGCAGTCGACTCAGCAGAGGGAAAACTCTGGAAGGAATCCATGGTCGAAGAGATGGAATCTTTGCAAAAGAATGAGATATGGGAATTAGTTTAATTATCTAGTGGAATAAATCATGTTGGTATCAAATGGGTATTCAATAAGAAGATGAATGCAACATTTAAAGTCGAGAAATTCAAAGCTCGACTAGTAACGAAAGGATATTCCCAAGTCAAAGGAGTTGACTTCAGTGATATTTTTTCCCCTATTGGAAAATTAACTTCCATTAGAGTATTAATGTCTCCGACTGCAACATTTGACCAAGTAAGTGAGTGTTGTGAATTTCTCTAGGTGTAGAGAGGCAATGGGCATTGCTACCCTAGGTCTGTGAACGATTGTTCAGAGGTCTCCCGATTTCATAAAATAAAACAACAAGTGGGAGAATGTTGGGTTGTTATATTCTTTGCAGTGAAAGTCTAGTCGAGGTGGATCGATTGATAGTCAAAGTTGAAGGAATCGACATCAATTCGAAGGGCAAGGTGGTTCAACTAGGAAAAGATGAAGTTAAAGACATTGACAACAAGTATAAGGTCTAGGTGGTTCGATCGGGTAAATTCAAAGTCAAAGATATCGAAAAAAATTCGAATAGGTCAACCGATAAGAGGTCGACAAGTAGGCACATGGCAACCAACTGAATATTGAATGAAGGGTGACGTGTAGTCGGCTGGTAATATGACTTGGTAGTCGACTGTAACATAATCCCAAGATTCATGGGATTTGTAGCCAATGATATGCGCAGATCTGTAACCATGTTTGGGCACCTTTTATTTAAGGTTTTTCCTACTATAAATCCTATAAAGAAGGCATGTTGTAATACTATAAAAGTTAATGAATCATAGAATCGCTAATAAATAGTTAGAGGTTGTTGGTCATGCAGATATAAGCCAGAATTGGCTACATGGTTATTCTTGTGTAAATCAAGAAGGCATTATGTCAATTTTTTCTTAGGTGTGGACCAAGGTTAGGCATGTAACCTTTTATTCTGAATGAATAAGATAACAAGAGAACAAATAGCTCAAGGAATGCTAGTTTTCCCAGTTGGCTTTCCAGGGTAAAATCTCTGTGTACTGTGTGTTTTTTTTTTGATTTAATTTCTTGTTTAAGTGTTTATTCCTCTCTTATGCTAGGTTTAGCATGGAAGTTTTCCTAATTTCCTAAAAAAGAACATCTATCTTCTAGTGACTTGAGTGTATGTTCTTGCTAATAATTGTACTTTTTTTCTAGGTATTTTATGCACATCTTTTTTTCATACTTCTCAATAATTTCACATGGTATCATAGTGCAGCCGGATTTGATCTCATTATAGATAGGACCCAAAATATGGAGAGTCCATAAGTGGAAAATCGTTGTTAAGTGGATCCGCTTCTAGAAAATTTGAGATTTTTCTTTAGAAGTGATTACTTAAGTGTGATGTTTATATAGTTTGATATCATTTGTTGGTAATATTTGTCATTTTTGAATATTTACATGTGATGGTACTTATAGTTTGGAATTTTATTGTGCATTTTTTAATAATATTATTCTTATGAAAATGTCATTGGTATTTTTTTGACATATGATGAATGGTTTAATATGACACATTTAATAAAGATTATCAGAGAACAATGTGATTTTTGGTATGCCTTCACCAAACAATTTAAAATGGTGTATGTCGAGGAGATATATGCGTGCATAGATCTTATATATCAAAAGTAGAGAAAGCTATTAAAGGCTATTAAAAAGTTGTTTTTAAAGGAAAATATAAGTCCTTAGCATGATGACAACATAATTTTATATGTTATCAAATCTTGCAATATGGAGAAAACATAATACATTTATTGTTGTAAATAAATACATTTATAAAAAAACTATGTTGAGCAAGGCATATGATGAGCACCGGGATATGAAAATATTATTTAAGATTAATAAACCCCATTAAAACTTGATTTACAATACATTAAAACCTGGACTGTTTATTGAAAATCATGCTCATTTTGGACGCATTGCTTGACATCTACTTTGGATTCTAAATCTATTGTAATGTACCTAAGGAACATAATATGGGGTACCTATGGAGGCACCCAAGGAGATAACGAGTGTAATGTGGCCATGATAATGGAATAGGCCCACTATGTAATTAAAATGAAAGATTATAATCATACGGGGTAGTTGTCATAAGACCCCTAGGAATACTCATGAAAGTATAAATACACATAATTATTGGTGTAGGGGCTATTTAACCCTATCAACTAGACCTGACAGTTGACCATGTCAGATATATAAGTCATTCGATTGTCTAAGTCAAGTTTGTAATTCAATCAACTATCCTGTTCGTCGACTGACCGAGGCAGCTAGGAAGTTGCAACTACACTATAACTGAATACATAAGTATATATGTGTGTTAAGGTCCTAACCCGCACATAGGTAGATCAATGTATTCGGATATAATAAAGGTCAATATTAATAAGGCCTTTCAATAAAATATAATAAGGCGGATGTAAGAAGACCTAATAGAAGCTTCCGCTTCTAGAAGGATCTTCCTCTAGATGTTTCTCTTAATAGACATATCTAGTATAAATAAGGGTCGAGGGTATGAAAACCATATCTTGAAGATTATTGTAACAGAGCACTGCTCGATTGGAGGTTGCCCCCTCGAAGAGGCCTATGAACATTGCTTTCTGAATCAAAGTGCTATTTCTATTGCTATTCTTATATCATTTCTGTGTTATTGTGAAGATTATGCTGGATATTTTACTGTTATTCTGCCATTTCTAGCATTATATTTTTGTTCTGCATATTTTATATATCTGGTATCTTGCAAGTGGTAT
>JASDQU010308047.1:3140-18663 GCA_032191745.1 Picea mariana | reverse complement strand
TATGCTTTAGTGCCATTGCCGGTTCACTGGTTCATGCTTGTTTTTTGCATCTCCACTAATTTCTTAATTGCCTGTTGTTCTTGTTCTTGTTTGGTTTTTCGTGTTGTTGCAGTTTGCACATTTCGAGTTCTGCAACCGCTAATGGAACCATGTCATTCATGGTGGACTAGTTAATGATTGTTTGTTTGTCTGTTGTGTGTTGTTTGTTGTTGTTTGATTTGACTTTGCGGGGTTCGGGTCCTACGACTTCAGTTGGGCCTTTTGGTGTTTCTTAACTGGGTTGTTATTTGTTGCTTGTTCTTGTTTGCCTGGGGTTTGCAATGTTGGGATGTTGCATCCACAATTGGATCTGTTGTTACATTATTTTGCAATGGACTCTCCATAGAATACTATTAACATAAAATAACATGCAAAAAAAAATTGCATTCGATGTAAATTGCATCTCTTACGCGTTGAACCAGAGTTTGTCGGCCTCAAAATATATTTCATAGTTGGTGATGTTTTTTCCATGGTTTATGTCTTACTATGGTTTCACAGTTATGAGAGTAAGTTTTGTTGTGTGAGAGATATAGTTGTTCTCTCCCTTTTTTCCCTCTTATAAACTACATTTCTGGTTCTATAGTTTCTCACATTTCTATGGTCATTCTGACCGACCGTCATTCGGTTGCATACTTAACCAGTTTTATGGACGTGACTTCGTGCATAGGTGCTATCGAACTATGGCATCTCATGTTTGGTGTATACATCTTGCACCCATAACTTTTGTTATCTACAATTCGACCCCGCACTCCTCAAAGTCGCAACCATGCCTCTGCCTATGATGAGTTTGTTTATCCTACCTACCTTTCCATACTTAGTTGAGTTTTCAAAGTTTGGTGGGTTGACGTGTTTCTGGTTCAGAAAATTTAAAAGAATTTGTCGCTCCCGACCATCCCCACTACCTTACTCCCTTCCCAATAGAAATTAATTATGCTTTGAAAAGTCACAACCGACCAGATAGGTTCAAAAATATTGGCTTTAATAAGCGGAAAGATCAAGGACATCTCCCATTAAAATGAATAGATAGGAGAATATTATGGGATCTGGTAATTTCTTTTGCCTGGATTTTGAATTTACCAAAAAAAAAAAATGACTCTTTTGGTTTTTTTAAAGCCTTTGGCATAGAGAGTGCACGAACGTGTCACCCACAAAGGCATTGACATCATGTCCCTCTTTAATATTGTGCATATCTTAGATGTCAGATTTGAGAATCTGATCGAATATGGGAATGTTAATACGTGCTATTAGTCAGTATTCAACATACATGTTTGAAAAGATTGGCATTAATAAGAGAAAATATCGAGAACAATTGTCATTAAAATGAATTAACACAAAATCTATGGAAGATCATCCAGCGTTGCTTTTAAATACTTATTTCCATTTTTGTTGAACTGCCTGGAGATTTTTTTGTTGAAGTTTTTTGTTTCCTTGCTAGGAGTTGTAATGGATTTTAAGGTCACGTGCAAAATACTTCTTCATTGAAGTATATATTTTCTTCCAACAACAAAAATTTGGCAACTATATCGATTTCTATAGATCGCACAAGAATTTATCTTCCTCGGGGGCGTCGCACTTACTGTGGCTTGCAAAATGGTCAGTGATGTTCGTAAACAATGCGAAATATTACTCCATTTGCGAATGTAACCAGAGGTGGGTAAAAGAAACTGTATGGGTGGATAAAATGGCATATTATCACTACAAAAGTTTCTATTTCAAAGTTTTATGAGCTACTTCTGGGTGTGGTAACCGACTTGACAGAAAGAAATGTTCTTTGTCAAAGTTTTTTGGTTTCCTCTGGATGTAGTTGCAGACTCTACATATTTGGCATCACCTTCGAACATTCATGACCTTTCTGTGGGCCGCCATATTTTCCACTACTATGATGAAAGATATATTCTGATATGATCTGCAACATTTGATACACTTGCCAGATCTGTGCCGATGCATTCTGCAGCATTTGATACACTTGCCAGGCTTGTGATGCCCAGAGAAGCCATGTACTTCAACAGAATAACATTTTGCAGCTGCCTTGCATGTTCCTTCCAATTTATTGTAATAAAACAATGAAGTTCAACATACAAATCTTCAGGCAGGCTTTTCAACCAAATAGATGATTGAATACAGGGAGAATAGTAGTCAGAACATACTTGAATTTTTTTTCATCCCATAGATAATGTCACATAAAATGACTCCCTCGACTTTGAATTTGGCCTAGATCACATTTGTAGGTTGTCTCGGATGTAAATGGTCAGGAACATTGCAAGGAAAGCACCTTAAACCGCAAGTTTTCGACGACAGAGGGAAATTAATACTTGACAAACAACGAAATGTTGAATAACCAACCATTGCAAGTATGCCATATCTATAAGAGACAAGATATTCAAAAAACTGGGATAGATCTAGTTGGCAGCACCAATTAAGTCCAAGACCGGAAATTGATGTTGAAATCGTTTTTTACGAATAAAGGATTTGATCGTCAAGAAAATTGTCAACAAGCTTTATAAATGTACATATTTTTCTTGGTCGACGACCGGCCAAATCGCAGTCATTGTGGCAAATAATCTCAGCGGTATTTTGTAACCCATATTATTTGAATATAGAATAATTGTGGTTTTTTTTTTTGAAGTGTTTTCCAATCTCTAGTATTGCTTTTCATTTTATTTTGTACATTTTTTCCCTGTGTGTCGTTAAACATGGACGACAAGATTTTTTTCTGCTCATCACTACTTCAATTTAAGTAAAGGCTACTCTGTTCGTTGCTAACATTTTACATTGAAGAATAATTTGTCATAGGCCATACTTATGTGGTGCGGGCCCTATACTTAAACAAAGAAATTAGAGGACCCATCCTGCTTTCATTCTTTGGGTCCCATAAATAGAATGAATTAATGACTTACAACAAGGCAGCTCAAGTGTTGACGCAATGTTCCTATTTAATATCTTGCATATATTGCATCTTCTTCTGTTGGAAAAAATATTAAAACTTCCTCTTGGGAAAAACTTAGCCAATTATCTGGCCATCGGGTCTCGGGTTTGCGGTATTCAACAACTATATTCCTTGTTACGTCAAATACATCTTGCAACCAAAGATCTTTTGTGATCTACAATTTATGCTTTAACTAGTGATAACTCACCAAGGGTTCGAAAATCTTGGCATTAATAAAAGAACGCCTGAAGTTGCCTTAATTACTTAAATCACACCAAATTTTCATTACATTCAATTTAATTTAGATATTAATGTTTATGGAGAGTCAACGTTTGCTCATGTCATTGAAAGGAATACATGATGAATAGATGATAAGGATTTTATCTCGTTGAAACCGCAATGCAAATTCATGTTTCTTGTTGCGTTATATACATCTTGCAGTCAAAAAATTTGTGGTTTCAACGAAATTTGTGAACTGAAGAGCATCCTGTAAATTGGGAGATCATTTGCATTTGAAACAGAAACAATCCATTGATATATATTAGTATGGATACTATTCAAATAAATATCAAAACTTTCTCCAATAATACATATTAGTATGAATACTATTAAAATTGATATAAAACCTTTCTCTTGGCCAATACTTAGCCAATTATCTAGCCACCAGGCCCTAGGTTGGTAGTATCCAACACCTATGTCCCATGTTCCATCATATACATCTTGCAGCCAAACAGCTTCAGTGACCTGCAATTTATGATTTTACTAGTAAGAACCCACCAGGGGTTCGAAAACATTGTCATTAATAAATGGGAAAAAAAAAAAATCGACTATCAGATACTTATCCCTTTTCCTCTTTTCGTTTTCCCATTCATTATCAGTTTCTGGTTTTATTCTTAGTCATCTTTCTATGATCAACGGTTTCAGGTTTCGCGGGTTGACATATCTTCATCTTCATCTGTATCTTCACATGGCGAATCTGACCGGCCGTTGTTCCTTTCCATACTTAGTCAATTGTATGGCCGCGTTTGTCGGGTTGGCGCATACGAACTTGCCTTTTCTTCTTCCTGTCTGTTATCGCTTTCTGGATATATACTTGGTCACCTTTCTATGATATCCAGTACAAGGGTTGGCGGTCTAACATGTCTTCATCTCCATCTATATCCTCACATGACGAATCCGACCATTGTTCCTTTCAATACTTAGCCAATTTTATGGCCACCGTTGTCGGATTGTCACTTATGAACTCGATTGTTTATTGTTCTGTTCTATACATATTGAACTCAAAACATATGTGATCTACAATTCCACTGCAGGTTCCTCGTATACATTAACTTGGTTCAAAGTATTTGGCATTGCCTTCCATCCCCATGACCTTCGCGTCCTTCCTGATATACATTAACTATGTTCTTACTAGTGATAAATGGACACACTAGTACAAAAGAATTGGTGCATGTTACTCCACTATATACAAATTGACAACTGAACTCCGACATCGTCCCCTCTTTCGTGTTACACATTATGCATTGAAATGTTCCAAACTATACAATTTGGTCATCAGGGCCTTGCATCCTCTGGAGAAACCTTGTGACCGTATTTTGGATCCTCGCGTTGGCGGGTTGACGAAAAATCCAAGTCCTAGTCAATGTTTCCTATTCTTCCCATCCCCGTACTTCTTTCCAGATATGCAACACCAAAGGTTTAATACTAGAACCACATCATGCAACAAGCGTAAAAAAATTGTCATTAATAAGCAAAAGTCGGGACAACCAACCATCCCTAGAGAACTTGTCCAGAAACATGTAAAGAAGATCTTTCTTATCAAAATAAAGTCCCGGCCAACGTTTACGTGTTCCATACTTTCACCCTTTTTCCATTGCGAGTTACCGAATTGACGCCCTCAAAATTTTGTTTCAAATTTTTGGTGAGTTGTAAAGAGCACCCGGAGTTACGCAATATACAATTTGTCTGCAGGAATGAATAAAAACTCTTAATTCTCTTACCCCACCCCCCTCTATTATCCCTTTCTGGTTCTATATTTAGTCGCAGCTATATGATCACGGCCTCATGGATTCGCAAATTGGCAACTCTTTATCTATATACTCATACCATCAACCCGACCGACCACGGTCCCTTTCGATACTTAGCCAATTATGTAATCACTGGGTCCCGTGTTTGCGATATCCAACACCTATGTCCCATGTTCCCTCATATACATATTACACCCAAAGAAATTTCGTGATCTGCAATTTATCCCTTTACTGGTGAGAACTCAGGAGGGGTTCCAAAGGATTTGCATTAATAAGAAAACAGTAGATTTTCTTCTGTGAAATACTTAGTTCTTTTTCCGTTGTCTTCTTCCCATGTATTATCGCTTTCTAGTTATATACTTAGTCTCCTTTCTATGATCAAGGGTCCCAATGTTGGCGTATTGACATATATTCATCTCCATCTATATCCTCACAAGAGGAATTTGACCAACCATTTTTCCTATTCATACTTAGTCAATTTTATGCCCACGGTTGTTGGGTTGGCACTTTCGAACTTTGCTTATTCTTGTTCCGTGATATACATTTTCCACTCAAAATTTCCATGATCTACAATTCCACCACGTAGTCCATCCTTTTTCCCTTTTGTTCTTCCCGTGTATTATGGTACTATAAAGTATGAACATGAGATTTTATAGAGCATGTATGGAGTTCGCATTCCATACGTAGCCACTTTTTGGATCGTGGGTTCTCAGACGGGCGGGCTCAAAATTGTCCTCCATTGTTTCGTGCCCTACAAATAGCACCCAAAATTCTGCAATATACAAATTGAATGTGGAATTATGTTCCTTTTCATACTTAGTCAATTTTATGCCCGCGGTTGTCGGGTTGGCACTTTCGAACTCTGCTACTTCTTTTTCTATGATACACATTTTGCACTCAAAATTTCTTTGATCTACAATTCCACTGCAGACTCCTTCATCCTTTTTCCCTTTTTTTCTTTCCGTGTATTATGGGACTATAGAGTATGAACATGAGATTTTATAGACCATGCACGGACTCCACATTCCATATGTAGCCACTTTTTGGATCACAGGTTCTCGAGCGAGCTGGCTCAAAATTGGCCCTCCATTGTTCCGTGCCCTAGAAATAGACCCAGAATTTTGCGATATACAAATTGACAAGCAGACCTGTGGGCTGCTTGGCTCAACATTGCACTTATTTTCAATACTAAATTAGCTCTTACTAGTGACAACTAGACACACTGGTATGAAACAATTGGCATCACACCCTCCGCAATATAGAAATTGACTATCAAATTCTGACATCGTCCGCTCTTCCGTGTCATAGATTATGCATTAAAATGTTCTGATTGATACAATTTGAACGTCAGGGCCTCGCATCTTCTGGAGAGACCTTGTCAGCCTTTTTTGGATCCTCCTGTTGTCAAGTTCATGAAATTTCCAATTCTTGGATACTATTTCGGGTTGGCCCTTTCGAATTATGTTGGTTCTTGTTTCATAATATACATCTTGCACTCGAAATTTCCATTCTCTACAATTCCACCGTGCACTCAACCATTTTTTCCTTTTCTTCTTCCCGTGTGTTATCGCTTTCTATTTATATACTTAGTCTCCTTTCTATGATCGTGGGTACCAACGTTGTCGGGCTGACATATCTTCATTTCCATCTATATCCTCGCATGACAAATCTGATCAACCATTGTTCCTTTCCATACTTAGCCAATTTTATGGTCGCACTTTCCAGGTTGGCGCTTTCGAACTCTGTCGCTTCTTGTTCCATGATATACATATTGAACTCAAAACTTCCGTCATCTAAAATTCCACCATGGATTTGACGAAATCACAAGCTTCATTCTACCACGGTTCAGAAATGTTTCAAAGTATTTGTTGTTGCCTTCCATCCCCACTAACTTCCTATCGTTCCTAATATACATTGGTTGTGCTCTTACTAGTGAGAATTGAACACAATGGTATGAAACAGTTGGCATCTGGCCCTCTGCAATATACAAATTGACCACCAAGTTTACAACTTGTACTCAAAATTTCCCTGATCTACAATTCCACTGCGAACTCCTTAGTCCTTTTTTCCCTTTTCATCTTCCTGTGTATTATGGTTTTCTGGTTATATACTTAGTCACCTTTCTATGATCGCGAGTTCCATAGTTGGCAAGATGGCATATATTTATCTCCATCTATATAATCACATGATGAATCTGACCGATCAATGTTGCTTTCCATACTTAGCCAATTATATGGCCACGGTTAGCGAGTTGGCGGTTTCGAAATTTGTTGCTTCTTGTTCCGTGATGTACATCTTGCACTCAAAAATTTTGTGATCTACAATTCCATCGCAACTCCTCGAACTCACAAGCTTCATGCTACCACGGTTCACAAATGTTTCAAAGTATCTACCGCTGCCATCCATCCCCACTAACTTCTTGTCCTTCCTAATATACATTGGTTATGCTCCTACTAGTGACTCTTACTAGTGACAATTGCACACACTGATATGAAATAGTTCGCATCCGCCCCTCTACAATATACAAATTGACTACCGGGTTATGGCATCATCCCCTCTTTCATGTTACAGATTATGCATTTAAATGTTCCTAATGATACAATTTGATTGTCGGGACATCACGTCTTCTGGGGAGACCTTGTCAGCCTATTTTGGATCTCGTGTTGACGGGTTCACGAAATCTCCAATTCTTAGTCATTGTTTCGGGTTGGCTCTTTCGAAATTTGTTGCTTCTTATTCTGTGATATACATATTGCACTATAAATTTCCATGATTTACAATTCCACCAAGGACTCCTTAAGTCCTTTTTCCCTTTTCTTCTTCCCACGTATTATCGCTTTGTGGTTATATACTTAGTCTCTTTTCTATGATGGTGGGTTCCAGCATTGGCGGGCTGACATATATTCATCTCCATCTATATCCTCACATGATGAATCCAACTGACCATTGTTCCTTTCCACACTTAGCCAATTTTATGGTCGTGTTTGTTGGGTTGGCGCTTTCGAACTATGTTGCTTCTTGTTCCGTGATATACATATTGCATTCAAAATTTCTGTGATTTACAATTCCACTGCAGACTCCTTAGTCCTTTTCCCATTTTCTTCTTCCCATGTATTATCATTTTGTCTTTATATACTTAGTCGCTTTTCTATGATCGCGGGTTCTAGCGTTGGCGGGATGACATATCTTCATCTCCATCTATATCCTCACATGACGAATCCGACCGACCCCTATTCCTTTCCATACTTAGCCAATTTTATGGCCACAGTTGTCACATTGACGCTTTCCAACTCTATTGCTTCTTGTTCAGTGCTATAGATCGTGCACTCAAAACTTTCGTCATCTACAATTGCACCGTGAACTCCTTGAACTAGCAAGCTTCACTCTACCATGACTCACAAATGTTTCAAAGTATCTGTCTCTACCTTCCATCCCCACTAACTTCTTGTCCTTCCTGATATACATTATAGTTATGATCTTACTAGTGATATACAAATTCCCCTCTGGACTGTCCTACCATACCCTCTTCAATGTTACGCGTATTGCACTCAAAAATTTCTGAGACATACAATTTGACCCTCGCGCCCTCACCTCCAACAGTTGTACCTTGTAACCCTATTTTCAAGTTTCTTTTTCCAGTACCTACGAGCTCTGTACTTTCTCAGTATGAAATTAGAAACCTTTCATGGTAACAACTGACCATGCAGGAACTGTCAACATTTTCATTAATGAGCGAAACACTCAAGGATATCTCCCATTATCACGCATTAAACCAAGATCTGCGGAGAGTTATTTTGTCCCTTCCAAGTGTTCATCTCAAACATGCATCGTCGTGTTGGCCCGTTCAAAAAATGTACAATGCTTAATCGCTCATTTCCATATCCGCCATGTTCGCATTTCTATGTATGCAATTACTAGTGTTTAATGATAACAACGCATCATGCAATAGACGTCCAAATTGTCATTAATGAATGAAAGTATCGAGAAGATCTCCCATTCACACGCATTGTACCAAGATTTGTGCAGGGTTATATTATCCCTTCCAAATTTTCATTCCATTCATCGTCTGGAGAAAAAAAACACTCTTGTAGACTTATGGCAGTAGGTCGTGAGCAATTTTGCGGAGATATAGTAAATATTTTTGGACATCAGGACCAAAACTTCCAGTGGTCCAAGGCATACTTTTACTATTCATCGCATTCCGCCCAGAACAAAGTTATTTGGACCTCTGGAATCGCTCGTGTAGGCTACCTCTTTAAGGTTTTTGACTGTAAGGAGGTGGTCTCTTGGTGCGCTGAAAAATATATTCCAAGCCAAAGAATTATTCCACTGCGCGACCATTCTCTTGTTTCTTTGTCTCCTCAGGTCTTCCGCAAGATGTTAAAATTGTCGGTACCAACATTAACGTTCATAGGACAATACTGCAAGCAGTTCCTAGAAAAACATGATAATGGGTTGTACATCTTGGTCGAGTTCCTCGAAGACCCGACAACAGTTCCTCAAGATATCACAAAGTTGCAGGTAAGTTCCTTTAGAAATCCATTCCCGTAAATTTCTTGGTTGTTTACAAGAATAACAGGATAGGCATTCACGACAAGCATTTCCCATATAATTATTTATATTTGGTACTTCATAGTCAAGGAAAAATTCATTTTCAATTGGGGGAAGCTAATTTCCATTAAGATTTGTTCCCAGTTGTCACGATTCAAAGAATCGAATAAATTTTATATGTCATCCTACTTGATTTCCGCAATAGTGCATTGATGTTCGTTTCCAAAACTTTCTCTTTCCAATAAAATAAACTGTGGATTCGACCTAGTAACATTCTGGTACCAGTCCCTATGGAGGAACAAGGCCTTCCATTGTTTTTATGAAATTTTTAATGGCTTTGTCCCAGTTTTCAAATATTTTTTGTTAGGTAAGGATGCTCCCTGGATGTCTAGCCAAGCAACCAAGTTTTTGAACAGGAAGGGAAAATTTGAAAAAGAGGAAAATCACAATGTACTCATGGTCTTTGACTCTAAGGAAAATCTTTCTTTCCTTCCATGCCACATCACGAACAAGATGTTTGTTGCATAAATAGCAAGGCAATACAACCACTGGTTGCATTTTTTCCATGATAAAAAAAAACAGTTCATTCCTCTGCCCTGGAAATTCAGAGACTTTGTGTGCAGAACATCAACAAGATTGATGAATTTTCCATCCATTTCAAGAAATTGAACCTAACGTATGCTGGAAGGATAAAAGGGTTCGACCCTAATGGGATTTTTTGAGAACATTTACTGGCAGTTGGATTTAATAGATCTTTTATCCATATACACCTAACCGAAGACAAGGACAATGACGACAATAATGTTGTTTGTGGAAACTACAATGAAGAGACATTTCAAAGCACGACTCAATTGTACAAACAATAGGGAAAAGTATCCAATGAGAAGAGTGCCTAGTCCCCCGCCAGCACTCCCAAGAGAACGACATCATGGAGCATCGCTTCAACGGCCCACCCCAATAAGAAAGCAACCCACAAATCTTTGAACGGAGGAAGAGATAAGAACCCTCCTCACATAAATATTGATATTTCTCACAAAATTACACTGACAAAGAAGAGAAAAAATAATGCAGGGTAGGCGGATGAACCCGAAATTGAAAGTGAACAGGTGCAACTTGAAATTGAAACTGAGCACATGCACAAAATTGGGTCGTCCGCAGTGGAAATATCTGAGACCAAAATTTTTGATGAAGATAAATTTTTCGTATTCCAGAGTGTTGTTTTTGATAGCCAATCTAAAAGTATGGTCATTCAAAAGAGAGATGTAACAAACAGGAAAGGAAAATCTCACACGGAGATTAGCTTTAGGAAAATTCAATCGTCCCAAATCTCCTTGTTTCACCAAGTAACCGGTGATGCTCTTCATGATTCCAATGGAGGAATTGAGGCTGAAAATGCCAGAGTGAGAGAACACCTCAACAAATTTGAGCAAGATTTCATTGCAACCCTAGAATTTGCCATTCCTTTAGCAAAAAACGTGCCTTCTACCACTGCAGCCAAGATGAAAGTATCCTCTACCCTCCTTGCATGCTCTAGATCCCTTATAGAGAATAACATCAACAAAAGAATGCAGCTAGTTACTGAAGCCTAGGAAGCATCACAAAATTTAGTTTCCTTTAGAAAGAAGGCAAATGATTTTCTTAAACATTTGGCGGCAAATTTAAAAAATGATCAGCGTTTCTGTCAAGAGGTGTTGGCCCATTTTTCCAACCATTCCCTCAACACATCGGAACTGAAAAGAAGACAAGAGAAACTCCCCTCCCTAAAGCGGACCAAAAAAGTAAAAGCATGCTGGAAAAAGAAAGTTAGGAACCTGGAGCTCATTGTCGAATCATGTAAACAATTCATATCAGAAAAGGAAGATTTATTCACAAGCCTGATCCAAATAGACTTAGCCGGAAGTACCAACGAGGTTCAAGACCCAAACTTAATTCTAAAATCCTTGTCAATCACCAAAGAAGCCTTCCATGAACAACTTGATATTTTAAAGGGGTTGTCTTTCAAAAACTTTTATGTCATAGTTGAACATCATGTAGATAAGCTCGAGCGTTGGGTACTGGACTATGCGGCACACAATGAAGAAATTGAACAAAGTCTACATAGTAGTTCAATGGATCTAAGGAAATTAGAAAATGACCTTTACGACATAGAAATATGGGATGAAATAAACATGGCCCCCATGAGAAGATACATCAAAGAATGGTTCCAATAGAGAATGGACAACCTCGTCTAGGAAGGGCAACAATCGGTCAACACGACTCCACTGACCATCGACGACAGCAACAAAAATGCATCGACTTCATAGTAATTCTATACTAGCGTATTGTTTTCTTTATCAATCCAGTTTGAGTCTATACTTTCATATTGTTTTATTTATCAATCCAGTTATTACCTCTTTAAATAGAAAACCATAACGAAAGACTCATAACTTCCAATTTCTTTTTTTCAGGTCTTCCTCTCTACTGTCGCACACTTCTTCTTTCGACATTCCTAATTCTTGTACTTATTTCTTTTTATGGTCTGCGAGAGCCCCAATCCCAGTCTATATGACAAACGAATTTAAATTTCCAGAAATATGTAACATACATTATTAATTTTTGATAAATTTCAAAGAAAACTGATTCGGAATACCTTTATTGTATGCTAAATTTTGTGTGTCCAGGAACCTTTTTTGTTTGTTCCAAAGAAAACTAATTTGGGAATGCTACATTTTTTGTGTCCTATTGTATGCTAAATTTTTTTTGTCGGGGAACCTTTGTTGATATAACGGACATTACTACTTTCAAAGAAAACTAATTTAGTAGTTGCCTTTGTTGCATGGCATTGTTACTATTCTGTTGTTTTAAAGAAAACTACTTTGGAAATCCTAATTTTTTTTGTGTTTTTGTCCACGAACCAATGTAGCAGACCTTATTACTATTCTATTGTATGCTACATTTTTTTTGTCCAGGAATCTTTTAAATGTTCTTGTAACAAACATTCTTACTAGGAACCTTATTATTATTGTACACTAACTTTTTTTTGTCCAGGCTCCTTTTAAATTTTTTTTGTACTATCAAACTTAGATACTAGGAACCTTTGTTGATGTACCAGACATTATTACTTTTTGATAAATTTCAAATTAAACTAATTTGAGAATACTAAATTCTGCATGGATACCACATGTACTTCAACTTTCTACCCACATGTCTATACTCGATCGCATTTATTCCCATTCCAACCTCGCAGGGACTACTCTGCCATGTAGCACTTGTTCTCTTGAGGATTCTTTTTATGACAACCATATATTATAACCTAGACATACTTCAACAATGGTAGGAGTAAAGATGATTTAACCATGGAAATGTTGATGAAAAGTGTGTCGAACCACAGCGTGTCTGAGCTAATGAACTATGACTTTGTAACATGACATACATAAGCTCATCTCTTGTCATTTTATTTTTGGTATAATTTTTGTATCTTTCTTTATCCATTGTCTAGTTTCTTTTGTGGCTTACCTTGTTTTAACTTAAAGGAAAATAAAATGTCTAATTATTATATTTTTATAAATAATTTTGGTAGTTAATGAATTAGTTTAATGTTTAAATTCATATTGTAAATAACCCCTTTAGCACTAACTTCCTTCTAACTTTTCATTAAATTTTTCTTTAATCAATTTTTTTTTAAAACAAATACAAAAGAAATGCCTTTTCATTTTATTTTTTAATTTTATTATTTGCATTTTCTTTAGTAGATTTAATTTTGTTATTTCAAATGTATAAAACCCCACATAGAAGTAATAAAATTATAAAATCACATAAAAATCAAATATTGTTAAAAAGTAAAATACAAGGCGAAGGACTCACGCTTAGACTGTAGGTTAGAAGATTTTTAGCCTAGATCTCAATGTGTTTTCTTGTTTGGGGATTTAAGCTTAGGGTGACATTCATGTCTCTTCTCGCCTAGCCCCACGGGAGGTTGAAATGTTGATGTTGGGGACTCTCTAGTCCCTTTACGTCAACAATGATTTCCCTCGCACTTTTTAATGGTTTACATCAATGACCAGTAATCAAGTGGTTTCTACCATGTTCGACATCAAATAATCTATTTGCATGGATAGATTCATACCGCATTAGGATCGGGATGAATACCCTGGGTTGGGAGTTCACTCTATTATTTGATTTTCCCAGGTTGTGATGGAGATCATTTTAGCATGTAAAATATTTCAGTATTACTGATATATATATATATATTGTCACATAGATCCACATTGTATTGATATGTGGCTATGTTTTGTCATCTCATAGCTTCACTCGGTATTTTTCATGGTTGTGATCAGTTCATGTCATGGAGGTATGGATCCACATTGTATCTTTGGTGTCCATTTCCTTAGTCAGTATTCTCATGGATCTGCATTGTATTGGTCAGTGACCATGCTTTGAGTCATCTTGTATTCCGAGCATAGGTATGTCTCCACATTGTATTGATATGTGGCTATGTTTTGTCATCTCATAGCTTCACTCAATATTTTTCATTGTTGTGATCAATTCATGTCATGGAGGTATGGATCCACATTGTATCTTTGGTGGCCATTTCCTTAGTCAGTATTCTCATGGATCTGCATTGTATTGGTCAGTGACCATGCTTTGAGTCATCTCGTATTCCGAGCATAGGTATGTCTGCCTCGAAAATGAAACATATATTAATATTATTTGTTGACTGTTTGCAACTTATGTGAAGTTCTTCCACTCCAGCACCCTTGCATTGAAAAATTTGTAAAGTGTTTCATTCATCACTTTCTCTTATGACCTCACACTTTAGGGGGCATCTCTTACACACCAAAATTGCACACCTAGGTATCTCACCCTAAGTGTCGCAAGTGTTGCAAAGTGAAATATGCACCTCGGTAAGTGCCACATGCATTGTCACAAGTGACGTATGCACCTTCCCAAGTGTCAAATTCACTTTGTTAGGTTTCATCACCCATTCACACCATTAAAACATTTTCCCATGACCCCTAAGTCATATGGGAAAAGGAAACCCATCATTTCTAGGTCAAAACACATTTTTTCCTTGGAAATTTTGACCCATTTTTTAGCATTTATGAAGGGTGGTGCCCCCCTAGCCATATGTAGGGAGAATCAGTTCATCCCTTCCCATGTATAGGGAGCACCACTTTTGGAGAATGGTGCCCTATATCTCACTAATGGGGAGCACCATTCTTGTTGAGAAAAAGAGGGGATCTCCTCTGCCTTAATCTATTGGTTAGTTCCTTCATATTGGGTTAGTTGTGTTCGACCCTCTTTGCTTGGGATTAAATTTAGGATCTGATCCAAGCCTCAAGGAGCCATATCCTCAATCATACCCCTCATTTTCTCATGGTTGTTGTGCCTCTCAGGCCTATATATTGACGGATTTCCAAGGTGAAAGGGGGAACAATTGAGGTATCAAACCTTTGATCTCGAAGGAAGCATCTATGTTTTTGATGTCAAGACTCATGGAAGGGCTAGACGAGAAGAGCTTGGAGAAGTTTTTCGTCATCATCCATGGTTTGTAAGCGCCTCTTTGTAGCTTTCCATTCAATATATACTTGTCCTATTTCCTTCAAGCTTGTGTACTTTTCTCATTTTCTTGTTTATTGTTTCTTATATCGTCGTAGATGAATTTGTTTGATCTAATCAACTAGAGTGGGAGGTAGTGGTTTCTCTTTTCTTCTTATTACAGGAATCAAGTTGCACCAGGGATTTTGGATATCAAGCTCAGATTGGAATAAGTGAGTACAAACTTTGAAACAAGGTGCATCACACTGTTTCTCCCTCTCTCTTTTTGATTGGGTAAACAAGTTTAAAGGGATGTCAATGTCCACTTGTAGTGTTTATGTCTTGGTATAGGGGTATGTAATCCAAGGGATATTTCACCTGTCTGTGGGGGAAATTTTCCATAACAGTAGAGGCACTACATTCTCGGGAATGAGACATTCATCCACATTGATCATAAGCCTCT
>JASDQU010308046.1:37576-56463 GCA_032191745.1 Picea mariana | reverse complement strand
ATTTTTAAGTTAATTTATAAGATTTGATATATATAAAAAAATTAAATTAATTTATAAGATTTGATATATAAAAGTTTATTAGATGATTTGGTATAATTATAATAATAATAATAATCTATTTTTAAGGTCATGGTTAAGCCAGCACATCAATTTGGTGTATGAGACCCCCTTGTTTGTGGGACAAGGGACCCCCCTCCGCCTAGCGATTTGATTGGTAAAGTCTACGAAGGTATACATACCCTACCCCCTTCTGGATTTGAACCTGTGACCTCTTAAGAGGAAACACATATTCTTAACCATTAGGCCCACTCAGGCTGTATTCATTGTATATATGAAAAGAGAAAGATGAAAAATAGGTATATTCATTGTATAACTAATTAATTATTATATTAACAAGTGTTGCATGGTAATGTAGTCTTTGTCGGGTTGGAATGAAAATAAATGCATTGTTATGGAGGGACCAAGGGAGAATGAGAAGCCCGAAGCAACGGACAGAAATCGAAATTTCAACGGACACGTGGCAAGCAACATGAAGTGCATGTGGTATCCATGCAAAAAATGAATCGTGGCACTGTGCAACACACCAACCATAAGACGTCAGGTTGCTACATGACTCCGGAAGAATGTCACTATGGGAGTAAGCCCAAAGTCCCGAAGAGTCAGAGTCTCGAATTCCCTAATTAGTTAATCATAATATTATATTAATATGTGGTTAACAAGTAATTAGTGAGAAAGTCACTTTGTGAGAAATTAGACAGCCATGAAAGAGCAGAGATATCCCCATCACGTGTGAGTTGATATATTGTTCCTACCTTGTATGTTTTATGTGTTTAATGTATTTATGAAACTCATTCATAATGATCTCTGTATACTTTGAACTGGCTTTCATCCCAATATCTAGAGTTAAGTACAATTTCCATAGTCACTTCTTTAATTTTTCCCATGGACAAAGTAAGCAATCTACATTTCATTCTATTAAATAGATCATTTGGCTTTTCTATCTCTATATGTGTTAGGATAAATAAAGTTATATGCGGTGGACAAGAAACAAATATATATATATTTTTGAAAATGTGTCAAGTGTTGAAGATTCTTTGGTCTTCTTGTGTGGCCTCTGTTTGCAAAGGTTGATCTGCAATTTCTCTCCAGGAAGAGGGCATATTTGTATAACACCAACTGGGCATCTCAATGTAGTACTAGCTAGTATATTTGCAACATGTCTATCCAGTTGATTTTTTTTATTTGGCAATGATAAGAAAATTCGAAGGTTTCTATTTATGCAGATATTCTTGCAAATGTACTTACAACTTTGTTAACCCTTGAATATGTTAGCATGGAAACAACAACCTAACGAGGATGTCAATCCTACTGCATTTTTTATAGATGTGATACTCCTCTTTAATTTTTTCCTGGGGTGTGTATAGTTCAAATGTGGGACTTAGAGAATTTTCGTAGTAATGACTGGAAGCAATACAAAACGATAGAAAATGTTTTTTTTTTTTTTTAAATAAAGGTTCCTAGAAAATAGGACCAGGAACGACACACATTAAACATTCAAATTAAATAAACACAATTTCCTGACATCTAGCATAGTTGAAGATAAAAATTTATGAGCACATAAAAATAAAAGAAGATGACCAATATGCATAAAGAGAACTAATTTTGCATTCCGAAAACAGGTTACAAGGCACCATCGAGATTGTTCCCGAAGTAGTTTTCTTTGAAATTTATCAAAAAATAATAATGTTTGTTACATATTTCTAAAAATTTAAATGCATTTGTCATATAGACTGGGATTGGGGCTCCCGTGGACCATAAAATAAATAAGTACAATATATAGGATTGTATAAAGAAGAAGTGGGCGACGATAGAGACCAAGACCTTAAAAGAAGAAATTGGAAGTTATCAGTCTTTGGTTAGACATTTCTACTTAAAGAGGTGGAATAACTAGATTGATAAAGAAAACAAGATGTGATCAATATAGACTTACTATGATGGTATCTATTTCTCCCTTTGCTATTTGCTTGTTGATGCCTTTTTATTGCTTTCGTAGACGACCACTAGAATCATGCCAACCGCTTGTTTCCCTTTGTCGGTGAGCTTGTCGATTTCCCTTTGGAGTCATTCTTCAATGTAGCTTCTCATGGGGGCCACATTGATCTCATCCCGGATTTTTATGTTGAAAATCTTGTTTTCTAATTCCCTTAGATCAATAAAAAGATTATGCAAAGCATGTTCAATTTCTTCATTCTGTGCCGAATAGTCCACTAAAAATTTGTCCACATCATCTTGACCATATTCAAGGATGTCGTAAAACATTTTTAAATACAACCCATTAAAAATATCAATTTCTTCATCGAAGACTTGATTGGTTAAGGACAAGGACTTGAGGATTAATTTGGGGTCATGGACCTCGTTGGTACTTCCGGCTAAGTCTATTTCGGCTAGCTTTCTGAATAATTCTTCTTTCTATGATATGTCTTGTTCACATGATTGGATAATGAGATGTAGGTTCTTAAATTTCTCTTTCCATCATGCTTTTAATTGTTTGATCTGGTTTGGAGAGGGGAGATCTTCTTGTCTTCTTCTCAGATCTGACATGTTGGTGACATGGTTTCCAAAAGGGATGACCGTCTCTAGATAGAAACCTTGTTCATTTTTTAAATCCACCTGCAAATGTTCGTGCAAAGAATGTGACCTCATTCCAAGGGAAGCTATATTTTGTGATGTTTCCCAGGCTTGAGTAATTAGCTCCATTCTTTTCTTGATATTCTTCTCCACATAGACTCTACATGATGTGAGGAGGCTAAAGGATCCTTTTAACTTGGCTACAAGGGTGGAAGGCACGATTATTGCTAAAGGATTGGCAAGCAATGGGATAGGAATCAAATCTTCCTCCAATTCTTTGATTCGATCCTTCATTCAGGCATTATTCGCCTCAATGCCTCCAATGGAAACATCAAGAGCATATCTGGTTGCTCGATGAAGTCGAGATATTTGGGATGGTTGCATGTTTCTAAGGTTAATCTCTGAACAAGATTTCCCTTTATTATTTCTTACATCTCTCTTTTCAATAATTAAATTTTTAGATTAGCTGTCAAAAACAACGCTCTGGAATACGAAGGATTCATCTTCGTCAAAAATCTCAGTCTCAGCTATTTCCATTATGGGACTAGGGTGGATCGTGTCCCTGGGTTGATCATCGTTGCGAAATACGTTATCCATATTAGTATCAAGTTCCATGTCTTCATAGCTTCGGGCTCTTTCGCTTGCCCTACAAATTTTTTTCTATTCTTCCTCGCAGGAAGCTTGTGAGAACTATCAATTTTACCGTGAGGAGGGTTCTTATCTTCTCTTTCGTTTGAAGAATTATGGGTTGCTTTCTTACTAGGGTGGGTCATTGGAGCGATGATTTGGGATGTCGTACTCTTGGGAGTGCTAGCCAAGGATTGGACACTCTTCTCATCGGGGCCTTTCCCTTGTTGTTTGTACAATTAAGCGGTGCTTTGCAATGTCTCTATGTCGCCATCGTCAGGTGCAAAAGTGTTGTCATCATTGTCTTTCTCTTCATTCAGGCGTGTATGGATAAAAGAGTTGTTGAAGCCAACTTCTAGTAAATTTTCGACAAAAATCCCATTAGGGTCGAACCCTCTTATCCTTTCAGCATATCTTAGGTTCAAGTTGTTGAAATGGCTTGCAAATTCGTCAATCTTGCTGATGTTCCTGAACACGAAGTCCCCGAATTTCCAAGGAAGAGGAATGAACTATTTTTTTCTCTTCTCATGGAAAAAATGCAACCAATAGCTATATTGCCTTGCTATTTATGTAAAAAACATTATGTCTGTAATGTGACATGGAAGGAAAACGAGATTT
The DNA here is from genome assembly GCA_032191745.1 of Picea mariana. Lineage (NCBI taxonomy): Eukaryota > Viridiplantae > Streptophyta > Pinopsida > Pinales > Pinaceae > Picea > Picea mariana. Next base: position 52,590 of record JASDQU010308046.1, on the reverse strand, counting down.
TCCTTGGATCCAAAAATCATTATTACACTATAATTTTCCATTTGTTCAAGTGTCCCCTTCCTATCCAAAAACTTGGTTTCCTAGTCAAACATCCAAGGAGCATTCTTTCCTAACAATAAATCTTTGAAAATCGAGACAAAGTCATTAAAAAACTCTTAAAAACAATGGGAGGCCTTTTGCCTCCACAAGGCCTGATACCAGAGGGTTACTGGGTCAAATTCACGGTTTACCTTCTTGGACAAAGACAGTTTTGGAAACATACAACAATGCGCTATAGTGAAAACCAAGTAGGATGACATATAAAATTTCTTCTCTTCTTTGAATCGTGACAATTTAGAACACATTTCATTGGAAATTAGCTTCCCCCAATAAAAAATGGCTAGTTCCTTGATTGTGAAATACAAAATATAAAGAACCATATGAGAAATGCTTGATGTGGATTCTTGTCCCGTTATTCTTGTAAACAGCCAGGCAATTTCCCAGAATGGATTTCTAAAAGAACTAACCTGCAACTTTGTGATATCTTTAGGAACTATTGTCAGGTCTTCCATGAACTCGGGTAAGAGGTCTAACCCGTTATCATTCTTTTTTTGGAACTTCTTGTAGTCTTCTCCTCTGAAGGTCAATGTTGGCTCCGACAATCTTAACATCTTGCGAAAGATCTGAGGTGACAAAGAAACATGAGAGTGGTCCCGCAGTGGAATAATTCTTTGGCTTAAAATATATTTTTCAGCGCACTAAGAGACCACCTCCTTATAGTAAAAAACTTCAGGGATGCAACCTGCACGAGCAATTCCATAGGTCCAAATTACTTTGTTCTGGGTGGAAGGGGATGAATAGTAAGAGTATGCCTTGGACCAATGGAAGTTCTAGTCCACACACCTGAAGATGTTCATTGTATCTCCACAGAACTGTTGTCGAGATACTGCCATAAGTTTATGAGAATGTCTGTTTGTTCCAAACGATGTTTGAAATGAATAGTTGGAAGTGATAATATAACCCTCCAAAAATCTTGGTCCAATGCGTGTGAATGGGAGATATTCTCGAGCCTTTCACTCATTAATGAAAATCTCTATGACTGTTGCATGATGAGTTGTTAGCATTAAAGACTAGTAATTGCATACTTAGAAGTGCAAAGGTGGCGGGTACGATGAAGAGCAATTAAGGATTGGAGATTTCGTGAACCCGCCAACCCAATGACCCGCGAAAGACATTCCATGATGTTTGAAATGAACACTCGGAAGGGATAATATAACCCTCCACAAATCTTGGTTTAATGCGTATTAATGGGATATCTCCTCGATCGTTTCTCTCATTAATGACAATCTTTATGGTTCTTGCATGATGAGTTGTTAGCATTAAAGCTTACTAATTGCATATTTAGAAAGAAGTACGAATGTGGCAGGGACGAAAAGAGAAATTAAGTAATGGCTGATTATCGAAAGCGATCGATAGGGATTCAAAATGGGGTTACAAGGTATAACTAGGAGAGGTGAGGGCCCAATGGTCAAATTGTATGTCTCAGAAGTTTTGAGTGCAAAACGCATAACACGGAAGAGCGCATGATGGGGAAGTATAGCAGTCAATTTGTATATCGTGGAACTCCGGGTACTGTTTGTAGGTCGCGGGACATTGGAAGAGAAATCTTGAGCCTGCTTGTCTAGGAACCCGCAATAAAAAAAGTGGCTAAGTATGGAATAGGGAAATGGCAGGTCAGACTCTTTTTTGCTAATATATTGAAATTTGTAATAGATATCCCATTACCTGGCAATATCTTTTATGCATGTTTATGGACAAGTTGTGTAGGGATAGTTAGTGTGACTATCTCCTTGAGCCTTTTGATTATTAATGATGATATTTACGGTTGTTGCATGAAGAACTGCTAGCATTAAACCTTAGTTGTTGCATACTTGGAAAGAAGTGCGAAGGTGGTGGGCACAGGAGACAGTGACTAGGAATTGGAGATTTCATGAACCCGCCAACCCGAGGATCCGCGAAAGAGATTCCAAGAAATGGCCAAGTATGGAAAGCGGTCAGACGAGCTTCAAACTTGGGTGACAAGGGTTCCCTAGGAGACGTGAGGCCCCGGTGGTCAAATTGTATGTCGCGGAAATTTTGAGTGCAAAATGTGTAACACGGAAGAGGCGATGATGTGGGAGTCCGGCAGTCAATTTGTATATCGTGGAAGTCTGGGAGATCTCCTTGAGCCTTTTGCTCATTAATGGAAATATTTACGGTTCCTGCATGACGAGTTGTTAGCATTAAATATTACTAATTTCATATTTAGAAAGAAGTACGAAGGTGGCGAGGATGAGGAAGAGAAATTAAGGAATGGATAATTATCAAAAGCGGTCAGTTGGGCTTCAAAATAGGGTTACAAGGTATAACCAAGAGAGGTGAGGGCCCAACAGTTAAATTGTATGTCTTGAAAGTTTTGAGTGCAAAACGCGTAACACGAAAGAGGGCATGATGGGACAATCCAGCGGTCAATTTGTATATCGTGGAACTCTGGGTACTGTTTGCAGGTCACGGAACATTGGAAGCGCAATCTTGAGCCCGCTTGTCTGGGAACTCGCAATCAAAAAAGTGGCCAAGTATGGAATAGGGGAAACGGTAGGTCGGACTCGTTTTCACTAGTATATTGAAATTTGTAATATATATCCCATTACCTGGAAAGATCTTTTCTGGATGTTTCTAGACAAGTTGTGTAGGGATAGTCAGTGTGACTATCTCCTCAAGCATTTTTCTTATTAATGTGATCTTTACAGTTGTTTCATGATGACCTGTTAGCATTAAACCTTAGTTGTTGCATACTTGGAAAGAAGTGCGAAGGTGGCGGGCATAGGAAACAGTGACTAGGAATTGGAGATTTTGTGAACCTGCCAACCCAAGGATTTGCGAAAGAGATTACAAGAAATGGACAAGTATGGAAAGCAGTTGGACGAGATTCAAAATAGTTTGACAAGGGTTCCCCGGGAGACGTGAGGCCCTAGCGGTCAAATTGTATGGCTCAAAACTTTTGAGTGAAAAATGTGTAACAAAGAAGAGGGGATGATGTGGGAGTCTAGCAGTCAATTTGTATATGGTGGAGGTCCGGGTGCTATTTGTAGGTCACGAAACAATGGAAGTGCAATCTAGAGCCTTCTTTCACGGGAATCCGTGATAAAAAAGGTGGCTAAGTATGGAATGGGGAAGTCATCGGTCAGAGACGTGATATAAAATCATGAGTAGAAATGTGAACCCATGAGTTTGCCAACCCGCACAGTTAGACATAACTAGAAAGAGAAAGTAGAGGGGAAAAAGAAAGGGGAATTTGGTTAAGTATAGAAGAGGGAAAATAAGGGGATAAAAGTGAGTGGGAAAATAGAAAAGTGGAAGGAAATTTTCGTAAGCAAGAATTGGTCTCAAACAAACCCCATTGTTGCAAAATCATCATTTTCTAGTCCAATATTTTATCCACATACTCATTTTATATTGTGCTCGTATCATTAAAAAGGGTGTGAGAAAATGCAAATAAAAACTATAACTTGATTTTTGGCTATAACTATGTATAGTTGATTTACAGGCACTATTGATGTTTGGATTTTGTAGATAACAGTGGGTTAGGATAAGTTTTCATTCTTACTGTGATAACACCTTAAAAAAAGTAGAATAAGTAACAAGTTTTTCCAATTCAATTCTCACACAAAAAAACACATTCTCTGATCCCATAATATTCATATTTGTTGATTCGATAATAGGGAGGTCGATTTCGTAGATTGTGCTATTGGTCATTTCAAGCGACTGGGGTGTGTCCGTGAATGATTTGTTGAATATTTGTTTTTATTGTAACCTGTGGGAGTAATTGTGTTTTTTGATACATTGTTCAATGCCTTGGAATATTATTTTAAGTATTAAACTTCTTGCATGATGACTTGTTATCATTAAAGCTTAATAATTGCATATCTAGAAATAAACGTATTGTACTGTCAACTTGGCTGTAAGTATAAAAATGATGGACTTGAAGTTTAATATTGTGGTTGATTTCATAGCCCCATTTGACTGCATCTAGCACATATTACCTTCTTTTCTTTCAAAATATTTGCGAAGAAGAAATTTGGTAATTTCATTAATAAAGTAAAAGTGCTAAGATAGAGGCTAGAGTAAGGAAAACCAATAAAATGAAACTTCTTGGGTGGGGCCCCAACTCCGATATTGTGAATTAGTGTTGCTATGCTCTATAAACGTTATGAATGGAATTGAATATTGATTTCAAACTGTGTGAAATTCATTTATGTTTCAATAGAAGCCTCATCTGATCGACAGAATGCATTGTCATATAACTATTCAATGGTCCATATTTGATCAAATTACCTGAGCCAGTACAATATTTAAGAATTAAGAGACTATCAAACCATGCAAATGAAAAGAGGTGTTAAATCCAGGAAAGAAGCAACAACCAAGATTCCAAGGAAATTTTTTAATAGTTAATCTATAAAAAAATAGTGGGTACTATATATTTATCCATAGACACTGGACTGAGTTCTTTGCATCGAAGCATTGAACATATTTTCCATATATATAGGTAGAGGATTTACATGAAAAAAAAACATGTATACAATTATGTGTTGTTCATCTACTGCGACAACATGCAGGAGGCATCACAAGCTCATGAACATGCATACAAAATTGATTATCATGTTTTTTTAGGAACTCCTTGCATTCTTCTACTCTGAAGGTCAATGTTGGTTGCGGAAATCTCAACATCTTGCAGAAAACCTAAGGTGACAAAGAAACATGAGTGGTTCAATAGTGGAATAATTCTTTGGCTTGAAATAGGTCTCTCGACGCACCAAGAGACCACCTCCTTATAGTCAAAGACTTCAGGAACACATTTTGCACGAGCAATTCCAGAGGTCTAAATTACTTCGTTATGGGAGGAAGGGGACCAAGAGACCACATCCTTACAGGCAAAGACTTCAGGGACACAGGTTGCACAAGCAATTCCAGAGGTCCAAATTACTTTGTTCTGGGCAGAAGGGGATGAGTAGAAGGAACACGGATTGCTCCATTGGGAGTTCTAGTCCTCAACCCCTAAGATGTTAATTGTATATCCAGAGAATAGGAGAGTGGTCCCCTAATTGAATAATTTTTTGGCTTGAAATATATCTCTCGGTGCACCAAGAGACGATCTCCTTATAGTCAAATACTTCCGGGACACATCCTGTAGCAGGGACAAATCCGAACCCAATCCAAACCCCTAAAAATGGAAGGAAATGATACATCTATGAGGGCGAGGACCACCATACGAGTCGAGAGACTCAAACTCTTGAGTTGCAAAGAGACTATTGCGTTCAACATCGATTTCTTTTCTGAAACCTCTTCCTTTCGTCTTGTTAGGGCCGCCATCGTAGAGCTGGGAAGTGCCCCCCGTTATGGTGGATTTCAATTTGGGCACAGGATTGGGAAAAACATTTGTATTGCCACCATCCATCATTTTATCATCGTCCATCACATCATCTTCTTCTAGATCGAAGTCGATCGCATCAACCTCTACGTTTGCCATCAATACATGGGGGGTTGCATTGGAATTCTTTGGCTTGAAATATATCTCTCGGCACAGCAAGGGACCATCTCCTTACTTGATTTTGGGTGGAAGGAGATGAGTAGTAAGAATATGCCCTGAACCACTGGAATTTCTGGTTATCATGCCCGAAGGTGTTTACTGTATCTGGGCAGAACTGTTGTTGAGTTGTTTCCATAAGTTGATGAGAACGTCTATTTTCTCCAGATGATGTTTGAAATCAACACTTAGAAGGGATAATATAACCCTCCGCAAATTTTGGTTTAATGTGTATCAATGGGAGATCTCCTCGAGCCTTTCCTTGATTAATGACAATTTCCACGGTTGCTGCATAATGAGTTGTTACCATTAAATCTTACTAATTGCATACTTAGAAAAAATTGTGAAGGTGGCGGGGATGATGAAGAGCGATTAAGGATTGGAGATTTCGTGAAGCCACCAATTGGACAATACACAAAAGAGATTCCATGATGCTTGAAATGAACACTCGGAAGGGATAATATAGCCCTCCACAAATCTTGGTTTAATTCATATTAATGGAAGATCTCCTCCATTGTTTCAGATATTAATGACAATCTTAATGGTTCCTGCATGATTATCTATTACCATTAAAGCTTAATAATTGCATATCTAGAAAGAAGTGCCAAGGTGGAGGGGATGGCGAAGAGCGATTAAGTATTGGACATTTCGTGAACCCACCAACTAAACCACTCGTGAAAGAGATTCCAAGAAATGTCCAAGTAGGGAAAGTGGTCGGTCGGGATTCAAAACAGGGTTAGAAGTTATACTCAGGAGACATGAGGGCTCGATGGTCAAATTTTATGTCTCCGAAATTTTGATTGCAAAATGTGTAACACAGAAGAGGGCATGATGATGGACTTCGACGATCAATTTGTATATCGCGGAACTCTGAGTGTTGTTTGTAGGTCATGGAACAATGGAAGCACAATGTTGAGCAGGGCTTCACAGGAACCAGCGATGGAAAAAGAGGCCAAGTATGGAATGGGAAAGCGATCGACGAAACTCATGATATAAAATCATAAGACATATTTGGAAAAATGACTAAGTAACCAGAAAGGGAGAGTAGAGGAGAAAAAGAAAGGGGAATTTGGTTGTCAATTTGTATATCGAGGAAGTCTGGGTGCTGCTTGCAAGGGGCGTAACAATGGAAGCACAATGTTGAGCCTGCCTGGTTGGGAAGCTGCGATTGAAAAAGTAGTTGAGTATGGAATGAGGAAGAGGTCGATCAGAATCATGATATAAAATAATTAGTGGAAATATAAACGCGTGTCACATATAGGCTTGAAGGAGATGGAGTATGAAATAGGGTGTCAAATTGTATGTCTCAGAAATTTTGAGTGGAAAAATGTGTAACATAGAACATGGCATGATGGGAGAGTCCGACAACCAATTTGTATATTGTGGAACAACGGAAGCTGTTTGTAGGTCACAGAATAACAAAAGCACAATCTTGAGCCCGCCAGCCCGGGAGTCCGACTGTCAATTTGTATATCGTAGAACTTTGGGTATTGTTTGCAGGACACAAAACAAAAGAAGTGTAATTTTGAGCCTGCCAACCCGGGAACCCATGATCAAAAAAGTCACTAAGTATGGAATGAAGAAGCAATCGGTCAGACTTGTGATATAGAAGCATGAGTAGAAATGTGAACCCATGAGTCTGCCAACCTGCACACCTAGACATTTTCAGAAAAATGACTAAGTAAAGTAACCAAAAAGGGAAAGTAGAGGGGAAAAACAAAGGGGAATTTGGTTAAGTATAGAAGACAAAAAAAAGGGATAATAGAGAGTGGGAAAATAGAAAAGGGGAATGCAATTTTTGGAAGAGGGATGTCTCAACAAAGGCCCATTGTTGCCAAATCATCGTTTTCTAGTCCAATATTTTATCCACCTACTCATTTTGAGTGTTTGATTTACTATCACAATTGGCATACCTTTTCGAAGATTGTACTTCAATTTCCTCTGCTGTTGCATATACGATTTCATTCTCTTGTCCAACTAATATGTTTCTTTAAATGTAGCAATGCAGAGAATGCAATGGATATGAAGGTAAGTTGATATATAGAAAGACATGTAAAAAAATAAATACAGTTCTATTTATTTCAATGTAGCAACACAAAAAACACAGTTGACATGAAGATAAGTTATTATGTAGGAAGACATGGAGTATCCACATACAATAAATTAGGTGCAAAGCAGTAGAATAAATATATAGACAATAAATGAAATACAAAGCAATGGAATATGAAATAAGAGTAGAAGCATGCACCTCTATATCTCCTCTTCTACATTTTTGGTTAAGAGTCCTTCATTTTCTCTAGTTATTTTATTTGTTTCAATGTGGGAATGCAGAAAACACAATGAACATGAATGTAAGTTGGTATGTAAGGGAAAACAAGTAATATATACATACAGTAACTGAGAATCAAAGGAATAGAATAAAAGATATAGTTAGAAGCATGAACCTTTTTTTTTCTTGATCCATGGTTGTGGGTATATAGAATTTTTCTTGGCCAAAAGATATTACAAGTCAGAAAATATCAAGAAGTTGGAAGATCCTAGCTGAATGATTTGGTTTTGTGCAACAAAGTATCCAGATATGCTTTGAGACATGGAAATATAATTTTGTAATATGTTTGATGTATATTTCATAATTCAAGTACAAGAGAAAGTGTATCATGTTCAGACCAATTTGTGTATAACATAAAGAGGGTGTCTTGTCATATGGGCACATTTGACCATACATGGTCAATAAGTGCGTTTTGTACATGTTTTTATCTTACATGTAGTTTTCCAATTCTTTTGTTATGGAGATATTTTGTAGCATGTCAACACTGAAGTCTCCTAAAATGATAATGGTTTCGTTCAGATGTAAATGGTGCAATGCATTTGAAAAAACATTCATTATATTAGCAATGTTGCAAGCTGAGTGACAGAGAGATTGAATATTGAAATTTGCAATCCACGGAAAACTACTCTTGCCAACACTATCTCAACATATTTTTCTTCTACAAGAACATTTTGCAAAGGCATGTAGGTATGTTTCAGAGTTTGGAGAAAAAACTGGAGCAAAATTGAAGAACATGAGGGAAAGATATGCTAACCTCTATGGAGATTCTGCAGCATAGGAGTGATGAATAAATACCTAAAAATTATTATTTGCAAACTGCAAATAGAAAATAGTAAAGAACAAATACAATTGAAACTATGGTACCGAAACTTACTTGTAAATGATGAATGACAAAATCGTAGGTCCAATTGAGAGTGCAGGATAATACTTGTTTCCTTGAGCGATATAATCCGATCGCAATCACCACGACCATATACTGTTTTCGGCAATATATTAAAATTTGTAATGGATATCCCATTACCTAGCAAGATTTTTTCTACATGTTTCTGGACAAGTTGTGTAGGGATAGTCAGTGTGACTGTCATCATGGCTTCATTGTCTGTCATGTCAGCACGCACAATGCATCTAGTTTTGATTGCCTTGTCCAAGTAGGTGTTATACATGACCATTATGTCCTTGACAAGCAATTGTCCAGTTTGGTGGTTGTTCAAGCCTTCTATCAATAGTATATTGGGTGTTATAAGTTTAGACCTGGTGATATTTTTTGAACAGAAAAAGTAATGTGAATGGTAGTTTTCATTATTATTAATTTTTTTTGGGCATAAATGTACAAGTAGATGCACAACTTGGATGAAGTATGCAGGTGAGAGTGTTGTGAACATACCTTTTAGTCTGTGGAACTTGCACTATGTTGGGTGTTTCACTTGCGCTCGTCAATACTTCTTGTGAACTGCAAAGTATGTGTTGCATATGGAATTAACATATTTATCATGGCATAGATGAATAAATAGCTCAGGATATTTGTTTGGTAAACATATCAAGACCACAATGTATGAACCTTTACCTTTGTCCTTGTCTTTATGTTGATGTTTGCGATGATTGATTGCTCATGCCCATGTCACTTGTCCAAATTTTTATGATGCAATCATGTGTACATGAACATCAGAAGGACTAAATAAAAATAGGCATTGTATATTGTCCATAATTGTTCTAAATTTCACATACAAGCTCGAAGGAGATGGAATATGAAATAGGGTTTCAAGGGATACTCAGAAAACATGAGGACCCGACAGTCAAATTGTATGGCTCAGAAATTTTGAATGCACAAATGTGTAACATGGAACAGAGCATGATGGGGGAGTTCGGCAGCCAATCTGTGTATCGTGGAACCCCCGAAGCTAGAGACGCAATTTTGAGCCCGCCAGCCCGGGAACCTGCGATTGAAAAAGTGGCTAAGTATGGAATGAGGAAGTCATCAGTTGGACTCGTGATATAGAAGCATGAGTATAAATGTGAACCCACACACCTAGACATTGTCGGAAAAACGACTAAGCAAAGCAACCATAAAGTGAAAGTAGAGGGGGAAAAGAAAGGGAAATTCAGTTAAGTACATAAGAGGGGGAAAAAAGGGATAATAGAGAGTGAGAAAATAGAAATGGGGAGGGCAATGTTCGAAAGAGGAAAGTCTCAACAAAGGCCCATTGTTTCCAAATCATTGTTTTCTAGTCCAATATTTTATCCACCTACGTGTTTTGTGTGTTTGATTTACTATCACAATTGGTATACATTTTCGAAGACTGTACTTCATCTTCCTCTGTCGTGGCATATAAGATTTCATCCTCTTGTCCAACTAAACTATTTCTTTAAATGTAGCAATGAATAAAATACAATGGACATGAAGGTAAGTTGGTATGTAGAAATACATGTAAAAAAATAAATACAGTTCTATTTATTTCAATGTAGCATCACAGAGAATACAATTGACATGAAGATAAGTTATTATGTAGGAAGATACGTAGTATCTACATACAATAAATTAGGTGCAAAGCAGTAGAACAAATATACAGACCATAAATGAAATACAAAACAATGGAATATGAAATAAGAGTAGAAGCATGCACCTTTGTATCTCCTCTTCTAGATTTGTGGTAAAGAGTCCTTCGTCTTCTCCAGTTATTCGGTTTGTTTCAATGTGGGAATGCACAAAATACAATGAACATGAATGTAAGATGGTATGTAAGGGAAAACAACTAATGTGTACATACAATAAATGAGAATCAAAGGAATAGAATAAAAGAGAGTTAGAAGCATGAACCTTTGTTTTTCTTGATCCATGGTTCTGGTTATATAGAATCTTTCCTGGCCTAAATATATTACAAGCCAGAAAATATTAAGAAGTTGGATGGTCGTAGTTAAATGATTTAGTTTTGTGCAACAAAGTATATAGATATGCTTTGAGACATGGAAATATAATTTTGTAATATCTTTGATGTATATTTCATAATTCAAGTAGACGACAAATTGTATCATGGTCAGACCAGTCTATGTATAATATAAAGAGGTTGTATTGTGATATGGGCACATTTCACCATATATGGTCAATAAGTGCATTTTGTACATGTTTTATCTTAGCCAAAAGAAAGCGGACATTGTAATTGAACATCTAGTTTTCCAATTGTTTTGTTATGGAATTATTTTGTAGCATGTCAACATCGAAGTATCCTAGAATGATAATGGCTTCGTTCATATGTAAATGGTGTAATGAATTTGAAAAAACATTCATTATGTTAGCAATGTTGCACGTGGAGTGGCATAGAGATTGAATATTGCAATTTTCAATCCACGGAAGACTACTCTTGCTAGCACCATCTCAACATCCTTTTCTTCTACAATAACATTTTGCAAAGGAATGCAGGTATGGTTCAGAGTTTGGAGAAAAAATTGGAGCAAAATTTAAGAACGGGAGGGAAAGATATGCCAATTTTGTGCAATTTTGTTGCATCCTAGCCATCGTTGCACCATACCTATCCCTTCTACACATACCTGCAGTTTTCTTCTACAAGAACATCCTGCAAAGGCAACAAGCTTGACATCGTATTTTTCATGCGAAATACACGGGTTCGATTCCCATATGGGATAGGCAGGTAGTCATTCTCGCGAAAGCTGGGAATATCATCGAGGGCAAGGTGCGAAGGCTAAAGAATTCCTTATTCAATTCAGGCGCTAGATTTCCACTTCGTCACATACGGAAAGGGACCGAGATTTGCAATGCTAGAATAAATGACAGCCAGAGTTGTACATATGACATTGGCATGTACATGGTGCAGAGCCTTGGGAAAAAATCGAAGGAAAATTTAAGAGCAGGAGAAAAATATATGCAAACCTCTATGGAAATTCTGCATTGATAAGAACGACGAATAAATACTTAACATTCTTACTTGAAAAATGTAAACAACAAATACGAATGAAAGTATGGTATTCAAACTTACTTGTTAATTATGAACAACAGAACCATGGGTCCAATTGCGGGTGTAGGACTTGAACCCTGCAAAGTGAAAAAAACAACTCCAACTGCCAGTGCAAGACCCCATCCTTGCAAAGTTGAAGCAAACAAAAGCAAGCAACAAGCAACAAACCAGTGAGCAAGAACAAATAGGTCCAACTACAGGTGCAGGACCTCAACCTTTCAAAGTTGAACCAAACAACAACAAACAGCAACCGACGAACCAACGAACCAATGAACAAGTAGAAACTAGTGAACCAATAAACAATATATGTATTTTCAATGATGACTAAATTTACATTCCAAGCATAAAAGAATTCTGAAACATATGATGACCATGCGAGTGGAAATACTTAAACATTCTTACTTGCAAACTACAAACAGTAAACAATAAAGAATGAATACGAATGAAACCATGGTATCGAAACTTACTTGGTAACGATGAACGACAGAATCACAGTTTAAATTGTGGGTGCAGGACTTGAACCCTGCAAAGTGAAAAACCAACTCCAACTACGGGTGCAGGACCCCAACCTTGCAAAGTTGAAGCAAACAAAATCAAGCAACAAGCACCAACAGGTCCAACTGCAGGTGCAAGACCTCAACCTTGTAAATTTGAACCAAACAACAACAAGCAACAACTGATGAACCAACGAACCAACGAACGAGAAGAAACCAGTGAACCAGTAAACAATATATGTATCTTCAATGATGACTAAATTGCATTACAAGCATAGAAGAAGCATGAAACATATGATGGCTATGCAAGTGGCGGTGGACAACAATATTGTCCAAATTCACTGCAACATTGTATGGAAAAATTTGAGGAAAAATGTATTGTGACAGACCTATTTAAGTAAACATTTAAGGCTATCAGGCCTGTTTAAGGGCCTCGCGCTATGTAAACATTTAAGTTGTCAGGCTTGTTTAAGGGCCTTGTGATATGTAAACATTTAAGTTGTTAGGCCTATTCAAGCACCTCAAAAAGAGTGTTGATGCTCAAAACTTTCGGTATGTAAACATTTCAATACAAATAGAAATAATAAAAACATTAAGAAAGAGTGTCGATGCTCAAAACTTTCGACATGTAAACATTGCAATAAAAATAAATAAAAATAAAAAAAAAGAGCGTCGATGCTCAAAACTTTGGATATCTAAACATTTAAAACATTGGGAATAGCGAAGCTGGAAATAAGACTTCAAATCTATTATCCAATGAGATGATGACATATAAGGTTTTTTTTATTATATAAAAAAATGTTTTTAGCTCTATAGTTCGAAAAATAGAGATGGTGCGAAAATTTATAGTCAAAGGTCATATTAATATTAAGTCAACGAATTATCGATCGCTATAGTCCCTCTATGCCTTCAGTAGGGACTAATAAGAGGGTTACTATGTATGTGAACATTACCATTGGTATAAAGATTGTGATATATTGAGATTTATATATTGCTATGGACTAGACTTCATAATCAATATAAGATAACACACAAAAATTGAGGAGGGAGGATATTATCACATTGACCCAAAGACTTGCATCCCAAAATCTACTTTTAAATCGACAAAATTGTTAGAGTAGGTAATTATGCGTCATAAACCACATCTATTTCAAAATTGATTTCCATGTAAAAGTATTCATAATACATACACCCAACATACACATACATGAACACACACCCAAATCACATACATGAGAAGAAATATTGGTGTGGAATGAATTGGATGATAAAAATATGTCAATATAGTTTATAATTATAATAATACATCACATACATAATGATGCAGACCTCCAACCCTCTATCGGCCCTCGGGTCAAGGTCCGCTACATGATCGTTCTAATTCCTGCCCTTGAGTCCGATTGACTCTTCGATTCCTCTTCGGGGAATCCCATGCACATAAAATGGTGCTTCTCCACAGGTCCTTATGAATTGAGCCCACGCGATCAAACGCAAAGCATCAAATTCCAATCTCCCCTTGACCAAACAATGTGGTCGTATTTCTCGCGATATCGGAACTTCGGAGTTCGTGACTTCACGATTTCTCCTTCCAAGTCTCTCAACTCTTCGTCTTCCGAATTCACGATGCCCGAAGTGCCAATATGGGTGTGGCTCCTCCCCTTGTCAGCGCCCTCCACGCATGACCATCGGCTAGGCTTAACACTAGCACCTCTCACTACTCGCCGCTTCACGAGTTTCAGCGTCGAGCTCCCATGCTCTCATTCCACGAATCCCTGAGACGTGAGAAGTCAATGGAGTGTTGACTCCTTTCACTAGGCGACATGGGTCCACCTGTCTATCACTTAGGCCCACCTTGTGGTTCTGCCACATGTCTCTCATGCCTAGCTTCGGCACTTCGTGACTTTTGATGTCGAGAAGTGGTCCTTTCAACCTTCAAACCCTCGAATGAACGATAGGCGATGGGGTTCCTGATCCAACGGTTCTCCCTCGACCTGGATCCAACGACTGTCCTTGCTCCTCGTGATTTCGTGACTTCACGACTTGGAGCACCCAACTCCTGGGCTCTCACCTTGTGAACCTCCGAGTTCACGAGATCTGAATCCTGGACCCCTTCGCCACTTCGTCGATCCCTTGATCGCTGCCACCTGTCCTCCTCAGATGGACGGTCCTGATCTCCTCTCGTGAATTCGCCACTCGCGAAGTGGAAGGAATTCCTTCTTTGACCTCCGATGTCCGAATCCCCGATATGGGTGATCTCGTGACACATGTCCTCTTTCCAACGGACGGCTCAGATTTCTTCGCGACTTCGCTACTCGCTAAGTCAAGATGCTCACCTCTATGAGTCTCGGTGCCTGAATCTCTGAAACAGACGATTCCACGACACATGTCCTCCCACAGATGGATGGCTTAGATCTAATTTTCCCTTTCGCGATTTCTAATGTCGAGGGCCCAGACTCTCGTCCTTCGAACTCACGAACTCCCGAACGTCAAATTCCCGATACGATACCCCTTCGGGACTTTCACTCTGCTTACGAGGATTTAAACCTCGAGCTCCTCTCGACAGATCTGACGGCTATCGTCTATTCTGAGCGAGATCCAATGGCTCAGAATCTCTTCGGCTC
>JASDQU010308046.1:7153-19545 GCA_032191745.1 Picea mariana | reverse complement strand
TTTGGGATTGAAGAGAAGGATTGGGAGACCGTTCCCTTTTTACAAGATGGGGGAATGCACGGAAAAGAGGAGGATGGTGCTCTGAGTGAACTAGTGGTGCAGGCGATATTCCCCACTCCCCAGTGTGCAAAATTGGAATCTGAAGGTAGCAAAAAGGATTTTCCAGTCTTCGAGGCAGATGATCTAAGCAGCTCTTTTGAAGAGATTATTGAAGATTTTTTGGATGCGTTAGCGTCTGCCCCCAATGAGCCTGTTGTCTCAGATTTAAACAAGGAAGCCATTGTGGAAGAGGATCGTTCTTTCTTCCTTCATGAGATTTCCCATGATGTATTTACATTTGGGATTGAAGAGAAGGATTGGGAGACCGTTCCCTTTTTACAAGATGGGGGAATGCACGAAAAAGAGGAGGAGGAACCAAAGGAACAGCTGAGCGTGCATTTCATGTTCTATCCGGAGCCAATCAACGAACAACCACCGCCTGAGATCAGTAATCCTGTGTCAGTTGTCCTCCTACCTGTGCTTATCAGAGATATTCAACCACAGGTGGACAACTGTGTAACATAGGCAGTTGTTTTTCGCCAGTTTTCTGGGATTGGCCACTCATTCTATGACCCTGTTAGCAAGTACATGGAGTGGCATTTCCCCTATGCCTTGGATCTGCCCTATTTCATCTCAACTCAAGCCTGTAAGGAGGAGTTGAAGAGTGTAACCATTATGCTGTCACGGTTACACCATCTGCTGATGATCATTGACAGAGGGAAGGAGCTTCTATCCAGGAAGTTGCTTGAATGGCTATGGTGGAAATCTGCTTTCACCTAGCCCCATCTAAGGTGTTTTATTAGTTTAGGATTGTATATAAATAATCTTCTTTGAGAATATATCTTTATTTTGTTGCTTTTATTTTTCGGCTTGTATTTTCAGCAGCGGGATGTTTTGAGCATGACTCCATAGCCCAACAGCAAGGCACTGAAGCTGCGGAATGAGTTCTTAGAGCATCACAGGGACGAATCTATCCCCCATGGAGCCTAATGTTAGCGATAATTCTTGTCTTAGGATCGAGAGCATTCGGGTCTACGAGTTACACATGAAGCGCCTGAGCGCAGCGTGGAAAAATCTCGTTTTATGGCTTCCAGTCAAGCGAGCGGGCGAAGTTTTTCCATCGGTGGCCGAGATCCATCCATAAAAATAGATCGACGGTCATCGGGTTATCAGGACCGACCAATTGCCCAGGGTTTAGCAAGGGGAAGTGCCATGGGCCAAAGTAAATCTGGACTGTCCGATCCAACTGGGACAGGTGGCATCCGATCGGCATATCGGGTATCGGAGTTTCGAGGAGCGGGCGCCCCTCGTTTCTTGCATTTTGAAATCCCGAACCCTGAATTTTCGATGGCGCCCAGAATCGGGCCCATGGTTTTGGCGCCTGGTCATCAAGAAGGAGGCCTGGGGAAGGGGTGTTTATGTTTTTCATTTGGCCACTCGGGCCTCGAAACGTCGAACTAAATCGCAGAGGGAAGGCATAGTGATGTACTAGATGTCAATTCGACGTGGGCTAAATCTCAGTACCTACTGAAGATTAATGAAGAAAAGAGAGGGTGGCTCAAACCTCACCTCACTTATTTATTGCAGAGTATGGAGATCACAACCGAAAGTCTGCCCTAGAGGGTCCCCTGTACCATTTCTCCTCAGGGAAGCCACGCCAAGTCTTCAAGCCGCCAGAGGAACTTGAACCTGCACATGCCAATTCAAAATTCAAAGGGCTCAGCTACCACCCTGGCATGAGCCATGCTAAATTAAAGAGGCGTATTACAGGGGAACGAAAGACAGATTTGATTGAGGAGACGTCACCCTTTGAAAGTTTTGAGATGCCTCCACTGGACAAAAGGAAGGGAAGAGTATATGTAGGCATTTTTGCCATTTTGTAATGATCGATGGTTGAGCAGAGCTCCCTACTGTAATGTTTTAACAACTATTCTAGCTTTCAGCTTATGCATCTGTATATGAGATTTCTTGTTTTATGACAGACAGTTCTTCTTACTCCGTTTAATTTTCATCTCATGCTAATAGGATTCGTGATTGACTAATTTGTGCGAATTATTGCAGTTATGATATGATAAAAGATTTATTGTTGCATTCTCTAGCTTTCGCGTTTGAATGTAAGATGATATTGCATTTGGACATCTTCTTCCTCAGTCTGTTAGGAACCTGTTGTTTATAACAGACCTCCGCTTTTCTCTTGTATAAGTCTTCCGCCTGTTCACCCTTTACTACAACTCGCTGTCTGAAATTTACGCAAGACCTCACTTGCTCATGCATACCTGGCCTGGTTTCAGAGTTGGAACGCTATTGTTTTGAGTTTCCCTCCATTCGATCACCCATCTACAAACAACCGTGACATAAAACTGATGGGCGTTGGGCTCTGCTCCTGATAGAAATCCGGGAGTGAATTCCATCGCCAACACAATGCATTTGAAAAAACATTCATTATATTAGCAATGTTGCAAGCTGAGCGACAGAGAGATTGAATATTGAAATTTGCAATCCATGGAAAACTACTCTTGCCAACACTATCTCAACATCTTTTTCTTCTACAAGAACATTTTGCAAAGGCATGTAGGTATGTTTCAGAGTTTGGAGAAAAAACTGGAGAAAAATTGAAGAACATGAGGGAAAGATATTCTAACCTCTATGGAGATTCTGCGGCATAGGAGTGATGAATAAATACCTAAAAATTATTATTTGCAAACTGCAAATAGAAAACAATAAAGAATGAATACAATTGAAACTATGGTACCGAAACTTACTTGTAAATGATGAACGACAAAATCGTAGGTCCAATTGAGAGTGCAGGATAATACTTGTTTCCTTGAGCGAATAATTCGATCACAATCACCATGGTCATATATTGTTTTCGGCAATATATTAAAATTTGTAATGGATATCCCATTACCTGGCAAGATTTTTTCTACATGTTTATGGACAAGTTGTGTAGGGATAGTCAGTGTGACTGTCATCATGGCTTCATTGTCTATCATGTCAACATGCACAATGCATCTAGTTTTGATTACCTTGTCCAAGTAGGTGTTATACATGACCATTATGTCCTCGACAAATAATTGTCCAGTTCGATCGTTGTTCAAGCCTTCTATCAATATTATATTGGGTTTTATAAGTTTAGACCTGGTGATATTTTTTGAATAGAAAAAGTAATGTGAATGGTAGTCTGCATTATTATTAATTTTTTTTTGGCATAAATGTACAAGTAGATGCATAACTTGGATGAAGTATGCAGGTGAGAGTGTTGTGACCATACCTCTTAGTCTGTGGAACTTGCACTATGTTGGGTGTTTCACTTACACTCGTCGATACTTCTTGTGAACTGCAAAGTATGTGTTGCATATGGAATCAACATATTTATCATGGCATAGATGAATAAATAGCTCAGGATATTTGTTTGGTAAACATATCAAGACCACAATGTATGAACCTTTACCTTTGTCCTTGTCTTTATGTTGATGTTTGTGATGATTGACTGCTCATGCCCATGTCACTTGTCCAAATTTTTCTGATGCAATCATGTGTACATGAACATCAGAAGGACTAAATAAAAATAGGCATTGTATATTGTCCATAATTGTTCTGAATTTCACATACAAGCTCGAAGGAGATAGAATATGAAATATGGTTTCAAGGGATACTGTGGAAACATGAGGACCCGACAGTCAAATTGTATGGCTCATAAATTTTGACTGCACAAATGTGTAACACGGAACGGGGCATGATGGGGGAGTTCAGACGCCAATATGTGTATCGTGGAACCCCCAAAGCTAGAGACACAATTTTGAGCCCGCCAGCTCGGGAACCTGCGATCGAAAAAGTGGCTAAGTATGGAATGAGGAAGTCATTAGTTGGACTCGTGATATAGAAGCATGAGTATAAATGTGAACCCATGAGTCCACCAACCCACACACCTAGACATTTTCGGAAAAATGACTAAGCAAAGCAACCATAAAGTGAAAGTAGAGGGGAAAAGAAAGGGGAATTCAGTTAAGTACATAAGAGGGGGAAAAAAGGGATAATAGAGACTGGGAAAATAGAAATGGGGAGGGCAATGTTCGAAAGAGGAAAGTCTCAACAAAGGCCCATTGTTTCCAAATCATCATTTTCTAGTCCAATATTTTATCCACCTACGCGTTTTGTGTGTTTGATTTACTATCACAATTGGTATACATTTTCAAAGACTGTACTTCATCTTCCTCTACTGTGGCATATAAGATTTCATCCTCTTCTCCAACTAAACTGTTTCTTTCAATGTAGCAATGCAGAAAATACAATGGACATGAAGGTAAGTTGGTATGTAGAAATACATGTAAAAAAATAAATACAGTTCTATTTATTTCAATGTAGCAGCACAAAAAATACAATCGACATGAAGATAAGTTATTATGTAGGAAGATACGTAGTATCTACATACAATAAATTAGGTGCAAAGTAGTAGAACAAATATACAGACCATAAATGAAATACAAAACAATGAAATATGAAATAAGAGTAGAAGCATGCACCTTTGTATCTCCTCTTCTAGATTTGTGGTAAAGAGTCCTTCGTCTTCTCTAGTTATTCAGTTTGTTTCAATGTGGGAATGCACAAAATACAATGAACATGAATGTAAGATGGTATGTAAGGGAAAACAACTAATGTGTACATACAATAAATGAGAATCAAAGGAATAGAATAAAAGAGAGTTAGAGGCATGAACCTTTGTTTTTCTTGATCCATGGTCCTGGTTATATAGAATCTTTCCTGGCCAAAATATATTACAAGACAGAAAATATTAAGAAGTTGGATGGTCGTAGTTGAATGATATAGTTTTGTGCAACAAAGTATCCAGATATGCTTTGAGACATGGAAATATAATTTTGTAATATCTTTGATGTATATTTCATAATTCAAGTAGACGACAAATTGTATCATGGTCAGACCAGTCTATGTATAATATAATGAGGTTGTATTGTGATATGGGCACATTTCACCATATATGGTCAATAAGTGCATTTTGTATATGTTTTATCTTAGCCAAAAGAAAGCGGACATTGTAATTGAACATGTAGTTTTCCAATTGTTTTGTTATGGAATTATTCTGTAGCATGTCAACATCGAAGTATCCTAGAATGATAATGGCTTCGTTCATATGTAAATGGTGTAATGCATTTGAAAAAACATTCGTTATGTTAGCAATGTTGCACGTGGAGCGGCATAGAGATTGAATATTGCAATTTTCAATCCATGGAAGACTACTCTTGCTAGCACCATCTCAACATCCTTTTCTTCTACAAGAACATTTTGCAAAGGAATGCAGGTATGGTTCAGAGTTTGGAGAAAAAATTGGAGAAAAAATTAAGAACGGGAGGGAAAGATATGCCAATTTTGTGCAATTTTGTTGCATCCTAGCCATCGTTGCACCATACCTATCCCTTCTACACATACCTGCAATTTTCTTCTACAAGAACATCCTACAAAGGCAACAAGCTTGACATCATATTTTTCATGCAAAATACATGGGTTTGATTCCCATATGGGATAGGTAGGTAGTCATTCTCGCGAAAGCTGGGAATATCATCAAGGGCAAGGTGCGAAGGCTGAAGAATTCCTTATTCAATTCAGGCGCTAGATTTCCACTTCATCACATACGGAAAAGGACCGAGATTTGCAATGCTAGAATAGACGACGGCCAGAATTGTATAAACGACATTGGCATGTACATGGTGCAGAGCCTCGGGAAAAAATTGGAGGAAAATTTAAGAGCAGGAGAAAAAGATATGCAAACCTCTATGGAAAGTCTGCATTGATAAGAACGACGAATAAATACTTAACATTCTTACTTGAAAAATGTAAACAATGAATACGAATGAAAGTATGGTATTCAAACTTACTCGTTAACGATGAAAAAAAGAACTGCAGGTCCAATTGTGGGTGTAGGACTTGAACCCTGCAAAGTGAAAAAAACAACTCCAACTACCGGTGCAGGACCCCAACCTTGCAAAGTTGAAGCAAACAAAAGCAAGCAACAAGCAACAAACTAGTGAGCAAGAACAAATAGGTCCAACTACAGGTGTAGGACCTCAACCTTTCAAAGTTGAACCAAACAACAACAAGCAGCAACCGACGAACCAACGAACCAACGAACAAGTAGAAACCAATGAACCAGTAAACAATATATGTATTTTCAATGATGACTAAATTTACATTCCAAGCATAAAAGAATTCTGAAACATATGATGACCATGCAAGTGGAAATACTTAAACATTCTTACTTGCAAACTACAAACAGTAAACAATAAAGAATGAATACGAATGAAACCATGGTATTGAAACTTACTCGGCAACGATGAACGACAGAATCACAGTTCAAATTGTGGGTGTAGGACTTGAACTCTGCAAAGTGAAAAACCAACTCCAACTATGGGTGCAAGACCCCAACCTTGCAAAGTTGAAGCAAACAAAAGAAAGCAACAAGCATGAACAGGTCCAACTGCAGGTGCAAGACCTCAACCTTGTAAATTTGGACCAAACAACAACAAGCAACAACTAATGAACCAACAAACCAGCGAACAAGAAGCAACCAGTGAACCAGTAAACAATATATGTATCTTCAATGATGACTAAATTGCATTACAAGCATAGAAGAAGCATGAAACATATGATGGCTATGCAAGTGGCAGTGGACAACAATATTGTCCAAATTCACTGCAACATTGTATGGAAAAATTCGAGGAAAAATGTATTGTGACAGACCTATTTAAGTAAACATTTAAGGCTATTGGGCCTATTTAAGGGCCTCGCGCTATGTAAACATTTAAGCTGTCAGGCTTGTTTAAGGGCCTTGTGCTATGTAAACATTTAAGTTGTTAGACCTATTCAAGTACCTCAAAAAGAGTGTTGATGCTCAAAACTTTCGGTATGTAAACGTTTCAATACAAATAGAAATAATAAAAACATTAAGAAAGAGCGTCGATGCTCAAAACTTTTGACATGTAAACATTGCAATAAAAATAAATAAAAATAAAAAAAAGAGCGTCGATGCTCAAAACTTTGGATATCTAAACATTTAAATTATAATAAAAATATATGTCAATATAGTTTATAATTATAATAATACATCACATACATAATGATGCAGACCCCCAACACTCTATCGGCCCTTGGGTCAAGGTCCACTATAGGATCGTTCTAATTCCTGCCCTTGAGTTGGATTGACTCTTCGATTCCTCTTTGGGGAATCCCATGCACATAAAATGGTGCTTCTCCACAGGTCCTTATGAATTGAGCCCACGCGATCAAATGCAAGGCATCAAATTTCAATCTCCCCCTGACCAAACAATGTGGTCATATTTCTCGCGATATCGAAACTTCGGAGTTCGCGATTTCTCCTTCCAAGTCTCTCAACTCTTCGTCTTCTGAATTCACAATGCCCAAAGTGGCGATATGGGTGTGGCTCCTCCCCTTGTCAGCGCCCTCTGCGCATGACCATTGGCTAGGCTTAACACTAGCACCTCTCACTACTCACCACTTCGTGAGTTTCAGCGTCGAGCTCCCATGCTCTCATTCCACGAATCCCTGAGACACGAGAAGTCAACAGAGTGTTGACTCCTTTCACTAGGCGACACGGGTCTGCCTGTCTATCACCCGGGCCCACCTTGTGGTTCTGACACGTGTCTCTCATGCCTAGCTTCGGCACTTCGCAACTTATGATGTCGAGAAGAGGTCCTCTCAACCTTCAAACCCCCGAATGCGCGATAGGCGATGGGGTTCCTGATCCAATGGTTCTCCCTCGACCTGGATCCAATGGTTGTCCTTGCTCCTCACGATTTCATAACTTCGTGACTTGGAGCACCCAACAACTGGGCTCTCACCTTGCGAACCTCTGAGTTCATGAGATCCGAATCCTAGACCCCTTCGCCACTTCGCCGATCCCTCGATCGCTGCCACTTGTCCTCCTCAGATGGATGGTCTTGATCTCCTCTTGTGACTTCGCCACTCGCGAAGTGGAAGGACTTCCTTCTCAGACCTTCGATGTCCAAATCCCTGATATGGGTGATCTCGTGACACGTGTCCTCTTTCCAACAGACGGCTCAGATTTCTTCGGGACTTTTCTACTCGCTAAGTCAAGATGTTCACCTCTGTGAGTCCTGGTGCCCGAATCTCCGAAACGGATGATTCCATGACACACGTCCTCCCACAGATGGACGGATCAAATCTAATTCACCCTTTCATGATTTTTGATGTCGAGGGACCAGACTCTCATCCTCCGGACTCCCGAACTCCCGAACGTCGAATTCCCGATACGATACCCCTTCGAGACTTTCACTCTGCTTACGAGGGTTTAAACCTCGAGCTCCTCTCGATAGATCTAACGGTTGTCAGCTATTCTAAGCGAGATCCAACAGCTTAGAATCTCTTCGGCTCCTACGTTCCTCCTGCTGCTCCCTGGACATGAAATCTTCAACGATCCAGATCTCTTCGGCTTAATCCGACGACAAATATTGCTCCTCCTGAGCTTCGCACTTTTCTTCCCCGACTTAGAATAATTTTTGAATTCTCAAAGGCTTCGACCTTTGCTTTTTTTCCCTCTGCGAACTCTTCACCTTGAGTCTCGCCTGCGCATATGAAAACGCTATCCCACTAGAGCTTTGCTCCTGAATCCTTGAAGGATTCTGCAACTTCTGCGCTACTGCAAAGTCTTTGCACACAACGTGCTACCTCTTTTGAGATTTTCTGAGACTCAGACTCTTAAGGAACTCAATCCTTTTCTCTTTCTCCTGCAGATGGAGAATTTAGATGCGCTCCTGGCTATCCTTTACTCAAGCAACCTCTTGCTGAGTGTTTCAAGGTGTTCAACAACCCTGAGAAGATCCTTCAGTGGATTCTTCTTCTAATTACATAACTTAAAGAGTTCTCTCCCTGTGCCTATCTGCACGCCTATCTGCACACTAACTCAATGCCCTCCTAGCAGAGTTGTGCAGAACTCCTCAGAGCTTTTGTCTTCTTCTGAACTCACAACAGAGTTCTTCTTCTGTGCACTCCTTGCACTGGCTCAATGCCCACTTGGCAGAGCTTTACAGAACTCAAAGAGATTTTATGTATGCAACTGTGTTTCACCTACACAGCCTTGCCTTCTGAGGTATTCAACAACCTCAAATGTCTTCCTTTGAATTGATGATTTCAGATCTTGTGCCTGCCTGGCACGTCTTTGTCTGAATCCGTAGAATTCAAAAGTGCTTCTGTGCACTAGTATTCAGAGACAGCAGTACTCTGTCACGCCCTCCTGGCATGAAACCACAAAGAACCTCTCGAGCCTGAAAATCAAACAACTCCCTACAAATGCAAACCTACATTATACATCTACAGCATAAATAGAACAAATAAAGACATTCACATAATACAGACAATATGCAGGAAAAACTGTTGTTTTGTATTAATGGAAAATGCTTATTTTTTTACAAGGTGTTCCTGAGCTCAGACTTTAATAGAGTCTCGGATCCTTCTCTATGCACACTCGCTCTCTCTTGTGCATACTCTAACTTCTTACAAAATGAGATCGAAAATATATTTTACAAGAGGGGGATCTTTGATCTCTTCCCTCCAAACTCACCTACCCTACTCAATTACATTGAATGGGTTGTCTAGTCCGTAAATCGGATCTAGATCTCAGCCTTCAAACATTAAAGGCCTACCTACTTCTACGCCTGTGCAAAGCACGACCTCACAGCTCAACAACCTAAAACATTTAATTACATTCATTCAAATTCAATTTGAAAATGAGGGCTCCACCTCTCTTCAACACACGATTTGAAACCGCTGACCTGGCTAGCTGGCTAACATGGAGAGATGCTCCTGCATCATATTCTTCAGCTGCAAAATTCATGATCTCCTGCTCATGAGCTTCCACTCTCAGGTGTGGAAACCCTCCTGGATCCCAAATCATCTTCTGGAGATGGATCCTCACTCCACTTATTTGTTACTAATGCTGCTTCTTTTTATGCTTCTCCGCTCAACTTCTCCTCGCTGATAGTCTCTGCTGACTTGATCATCAGCTCCCTGATCATCTAGATCACTTCGTCCAGCTACTCTAGTGGCTGGCTCTGCTCATGCAGTCTCCTCGGCTGCAAAATTTTTCTGCAATTGGGTAGATCACTGTGTTCTCCCATGCCTTCTTCGTCTGCTTCCAACCTCACCTATTGGATGTGCATGCCCTGCACTTTCATCCTTCTCTCTAGGGATTCAATCTATTCATACAGATCAACCAAACTAACATTGTCTGCCTCTTCTTCTTCTTCTTCTTCTGCAAACTCCAACTTTGCAGTCCTTTCAACTACGTGGCTGAAAGTATTGAGCCACTCCTCAGAATGCTCATCTTCTTATTTTTCTGCTTGGGAAGCTTCCCAAATCTGCTCCAATGCTTCCTTCCTGACAGTCTCAGCTGGCTATCCTGCTTTTGTTGTTGCTGCTTCAACATCCGCAATGCAGACTTCTTCCTCCTCTTGTTCAAATGGTAGGAATATTTCAATTCCCCCAATCATTAGAAGATTCCTTAGATCCTCCTTTGTCATCTCCTCTGGCTAATTCAAACTCACTTCCGAGTTTATGAGACCCCCACGTAGCCTCATCTTCTTATCCCTGCCCACCTAGAAATATGGGACTTATTTGTTGCTTCCCTGGCAGACTATGAGATCAACTGATCCCATCTTCATCAGCACCCCTTGCTGAGTCAAACTCACCTCCGAGTCCATGAGACTTTCAGAGAGTCCCATCTCTATTCCCATGCCCACCTGGCAAATTGGAAACTTTCTTCTACCCTCCTGGCAGTCCATGAGATCCCACAGTGACCTCATATCATTTCCCTCCTGGAAATGTGAAATTCCCCGGATGTCCTCATGACAGTCTGTGAGATCCCGCAAAAATATCAACTCCTTGCCCTCCTGGCAATTGGGAATTTCTGGGTTGCCCTCCTGGCATTCCTTGAGATCTTCAGCCGATCCCAATTCTTCCTCAACATCACTGAGATTTCTCCCAGTCTCTGGTTCACATATCTGAACCCTTTCTTCTTCTATTCTGTTGAGGTTTTCAACATGCATCAACCACCTTCTTAACAGCCTACGTTGTCATCTAGCCATCAACTCCTTGACTGGCCATTTTTCTTTCATCTTCATGGGCCATTCATATACCCATATCGACTTGGCATTCTGTTGCATCTCCAATGCAAGTTCATCCATCCTTGCATTCATCTCAGCAAGTTCTTCATTCCATTCAGCTTTACTCATCAGCTCTGGGTCTTTCCTTCCATCACTTGTATAGCATTTAGTAGCCATCTTGTTGTTCTTTTCTGCCCTGCTAGAAAATCTACTGCTGTCACCCTGATCCTGAGTGTCTCCAGCCTCTTCCTACAGTCCTCCTGACTGTCTTCTTGATTGTTGCCTACCTGCAAACAATCATCACAGAGTCTCCAGCGCTCTGTCTTCCTTTGCCTTCTCCTCGCTTCATTTGCCTAAAATATACAGACAAGATTCAGGCTCTGATACCACTTGATGCAGACCCCCAACCCTCTATCGGCCCTTGAGTCAAGTTCCACTACATGATCGTTCTAATTCCTGCCCTTGAGTCAGATTGACTCTTTGATTCCTCTTCGGTGAATCCCACACACATAAAATGGTGCTTCTCCACAGGTCCTTATGAATTGAGCCCACACGATCAAACACGAAGCATCAAATTCCAATCTCCCCCTGACCAAACAATGTGGTCGTATTTCTCGCGATATCAGAACTTCGAAGTTCGCAACTTCACGATTTCTCCTTCCAAGTATCTCAACTCTTCATCTTTCGAATTCACGATGCCCGAAGTGTCGATATGGGTGTGGCTCCTCCCCTTGTCAGTGCCCTCCGCGTGTGACCATCGGCTAGGCTTAACACTAGCACCTCTCGCTACTCACCGCTTCATGAGTTTCAGCGTCGAGCTCCCGTGCTCTCATTCCACAAATCCTCGAGACATGAGAAGTCAACAGAGTGTTGACTCCTTTCACTAGGCGACACGGGTCTGCCTGTCTATCACCCAGGCCCACCTTGTGGTTCTGCCACGTGTCTCTTATGCCTAGCTTCGGCACTTCACGACTTTTGATGTCAAGAAGAGGTCCTCTCAACCTTCGAACCCCCGAATGCGCGATAGGCGATGGGGTTCCTGATCCAACGGTTCTCCCTCAACCTGGATCCAACGACTGTCCTTGCTCCTCCCGATTTCACGACTTCGTGACTTGGAGCACCCAACTCCTGGGCTCTCACCTTGCGAACCTTCGAGTTCACAAGATCCAAATCCTAGACCCCTTCGCCACTTCGTCGATCCCT
>JASDQU010308045.1:26981-41877 GCA_032191745.1 Picea mariana | reverse complement strand
ATATTTGTTGGATGTTTGTGTGCATCTTCCATCAAGTTCTCTAAGTCTATGCCATTGCTTGAACGTCTACAAAGCATTTCAGTTATCAGTTCGCATCTTCTAAACTTCATACTTTGGGGGACAATCTATTACACCTCAATATTTCTCGCTCCGATAAGTGTCGTAAGTGTCGCATGTTCCTCTCAAATTGTCGCAAGTATCGCATGGCATTCATGAGTGTCACAAAAATCAAACAAATCATACTGCCATGATGACGACACCAAGGAGACATCTAGAATAACTCAGACACTTGATTTGGAGGAAGAATAATGATTAACTAAAGTCAAGGAACTCTTATCACCTGAAAGGAGCTCTTAAACAAGGGTTTTGAAGGTGAGCGCTCCTCTGTATCAGCCTTAGGAGCACTGGCGCTCCCCTATAAGGTCTTAGGGAGCGTTATAACACCCAACTACCCCTCTGAAGGAGCACTATCCATCCTTGGAGTGTTGGCGCTCCCCTCAAGATTCCTAGGGAGCGCTATAGCGCCCTGATGCCCCTTTTGAGGGAGCACTGTCTAATCTGGGCAGTGGTTGGCCTGTTGAGGAGAATAAGGGAAAGATCTTTCAAGTTTGGAAGGCATTTGCATTCGAATTCTTGGTTCAATCAGAAGATCCTTGATCTAAGGAGGGAATTCCTCAACCTACCCTAAAGATACCTCAAGAGGTTAAGCCTCTCTTAACCTATATAAGCAGGCTCCATGATGGTGAAAAGGGGGAAGAATTGCTAGCATGAAACCTATGATCTCATAGGAAACATATAGTCAGCCAAAGGAGATTGATCAGTGAAGTTGCTATCATCCAGGTTGTGGATCTTTCGAGCAAGGGTTAGACAAAGGGGACTTGACGAAGCTGTCACATTCGCATCTACGATTATAAGTACTGTTATCGTTATTCTCATTAATATGACACGCTTGGCCTGTTTCTTTCTAGTTTGTGTCTGATCTTACATGAACTTATCGTTGATAGATAGATCTATTTTCAAGCTAATATCAATAGAGTAGGAAGTGGTCGTACTTTGTTTGTCTATAGGGCTCGTCGAGGAGTGAAATATTGGAGCTCAACTCGGAGCGTGCAGGGACAAACATCGACAAAAAGGTACCTCTCTCCTCCTTCCTTCTCATGTATTAGTTTTCATAGATTTGAAAGGAAGTCAGTTTCCACGTTAAGCACTTTCTGCCTTAGAGTTTAGGGTCTAGCTCTTTGAGGCAATCTACCTGTCCGCAAGGAGATTTTCCTACAACACCAGTCTAAGACACAGGAAAAGAAGGGTCACGGGAAGACAAAGAAGGACACCATAAAATGGTGCGAGTTCCACCAAATCCCCTGGCACAACACCGATGAATGTCTCTCAAAATAGTCATTAGTGCTCAAGATCAAAGACAAAGAGCCGAACCCTGATTCGGAATCTGATTCTGAAAATAATGGTAAAGGACAGATCATTGACGTGGACCCCACTGCTATTGTCGTTACCGTAGCAATTCAACTAGAAGAACCAACAAATCCTGAAGAGGAGGAGGGCCTTTTTCATTCACAGATGTGGGTGAAGGGGACCCTGCTGCATTTTATTGTTGATAGCGGAAGACAGAAGAACCTCATCTCAACAGAGGTCATCAAACAGTTGGGATTGTCGAAAACACCACACCCGCAACCATACAACATTGGGTGGCTTCACCAAGGACGAGATCTTTGTGTTATCCAATAGTTTCAATTATCATACGACATCCAACCCTTCAAGGATGAGGTATTATGTGGTGTTGCCCCATTGGATGTCTGCGATGTGCTCTTGGGCCAACCATATATGTGGAGATGCCATGATGTTTATGAGTCTCGATCCCATAGTGTCATTG
Source organism: Picea mariana (assembly GCA_032191745.1). Taxonomy (NCBI): domain Eukaryota; kingdom Viridiplantae; phylum Streptophyta; class Pinopsida; order Pinales; family Pinaceae; genus Picea; species Picea mariana. The sequence continues at coordinate 39,992 of JASDQU010308045.1, read as the reverse complement.
TTACTTTGGGGGGTCATCTCTACAGAATACCAGAGGTAGTTCCAACTACTGTTCCACCTAAAAAGTGTCACAAGGTAGTATCTCATACTGCAAAATTTAGCTTCTTCACAATCTGTTCAAAAGGAGAACAAAAGTACACTGCAACCACTACAACCTTGCCCCAAGCACCTTCTATCCAACAGAAGCAGGTCGAAAAGATTATAGAAAAGTGAAAATATTCCTTCTGCACACCGTCCTCTCATGTATCTCAACTTGTTGAATAGCCTCAACCTCAACAAATTCGTGATAGACTTCCACAAACTGAGTAGCGTGACGTCTCTAGCAAGACAAGCAGCTCACCAAGATGTAGATTCAACAAACGTCTTTCCTTCTCCCCCAAGAACTCAACACAATAGAGACCATTTCTTCCTAAGGAGGGAGGATTGATCCAGGTGGATATCGGTGGCCACCCACCTTTTCCAAATGGCTCAAAACAACTTTCTGACAATTTTGGCAATTTATTATTTTTAGCAGGTTTTAACTTCCGAGGCCACTTTGAGGGCCTAAATGAATGTTTTTCGAGAATAAGGTTCTCAATTATAATTGAAGGCATAATTGATCCCCCAAAATTAATCTCCTTGACGATAACTTTCCAACGAGCTATCATACGCCTAAAACAGAGATCGTATGCAAAAGTTACGACCCCAAGAAGTTGATGTACTAACTTACCCAAATGGGGCCCACGTGACTTTTGGTGCTTCATATCCTAGGGTTAGGTTTTTGGATGTATAGGACTTTTGGAATTCCCATTTATTGTAAAAAAGCCTTCGGAGCCTCATTGTAATCATCTTCTTGCGAATGCGAGTAGCCGTCACATCTCTTCTCAGAGATAAGTTGCCACCATTCTAGCGAGTCTTTCACTCTGTATTTTTACAGTCTCTATACATTTCTTTCATTAATAGAAATCGTGTATTACGGTATCTCTAAATATCTGATATATTTATGTTATATTATTGGATATACGCGATATCTCTGTGCATTTCTTTATTATATCTACGCTCTCATTTTGTGTCGAAAATAATCCGGATCATTATCGGCTCAGCTACATTATCTTTGTTATAAAAACAGGATCATGGAACAATAAAATAAAACAAATGCGGAAATAAAACATAGAAGATATACAATACAATAGAGACATAAATATATTTGGTTCAATCAGTGTGGGCGACATCCACAAGAGAAATTGTCAGGTCCTTCCTTTTTATTATCCAACAAAATGAAGGGATACAACCTACAACACACTCATTGTAACTTCCTCTTATTTCTCTCACAGTCTTCTCTCTCAAAATACAATATTCTCAATAATACACAGCCTCAATACAATTCCCTCATAAAAGAGGGTTTCCTTTTAGGAAAAAAAAACCTAACATAACTTCTATCGTTAGATCTGTGACCTTATAATGAATGGTCCAAATTTACTATGAAATTACAATATACATTTACAAGGAAATATTTCCTTCGGGGGCTTCGCCCCTGAATACCCGTCGAGGGCTCACTTTCCCCCGGAACCTGCAAGGGGGGCAAGCCCTCCTTGCAACCTCCCCATGTGGACAGGTGTACAGTCTTCATGGGGTATAAACATGGTTGAAAACAAAGACCTATGAATCGGGAAGATAATCAGGCTCCAAAACCAACAATCTTGATGTCACTAGCATGTGTTCCAACTTCCTCTCTCTCATACCCTCACAAAAGGAAAGGGACGAAACCATGCCCAACCAGACATCGTGTAACCAGAGAAAAAACATAAAGAAACGAGGCTTGGAAACTCTGGTAGTTCGGAGGTTCGGTTACCCCGAGTTGACGACAACCCTCCTGAGCTTATCTAAGAAAAGAGAATCAATGACTGATATCTCTCAGCCTTCATATCCAACAACCACAATTTAAGGGTGTTGAATCAAAGGTTCTTTCCTGACAGGGGCTAACACGTGTCCCGTACAAGTCAGATGCCAACAAGAGTCGTCCCTAGTGGCATTTTAAATGTCATGTTGGCATGACACATCACAATGGCACCATCCTCTCTCTCTCTTTGTTTATAAGCATAAAAAGGGGGTGGAATTGGGCCTGTGTTGGAACCCTGGCCTACTGACATTGGGATATGTCAAGGCCTTTGACACAGACCTTATGGTGTTTCGGTTATCTAGTGACCCAGTTAATCGAGGCTCCACCTTTAGTTCCTAGTTCTCCAATGATGATTGGATGTTGGAGGTTTATCCCCCCCTCCGATATAATAGTTATTGTTCATCTCCAGGTTCAAACAGGGATTCGAACGACTTCTTTGGGTTTCTTCTCTTGATCTCCAATTTTCATACTTGACATAAGAGGGCCTATATCGTAAATCTAAGCAAACAAAAATAATTTATTCTAGGGAAGAATCGATACCTCCCCATGAGCATAATGCTCAGCCTGCTCATGAAGAGGTCGATCATTTCCACTAATATTCTGGATTTTCAAAGGACAACGATCCATGAGGAAAAATTTAAAACAAAGAAGAGAAAAATCCTATGCACTCCTTATTTATTCTTTGGGTTGAAATATATTTTTCCAGGCTTCCTTTGAATCTTGTCCTCATAGGTTAATATAACCTGGAATTTAAAGCTTAGAAAATTAAGTTGTGAATCTCATACCTAGACAAATCACTTCATTTATCATTCACCACAAGATAATAGACATTAAAGAATACAAGCAAGGAGAAGACAACATGCCCAACCTTCCATTTCCAAGGTACAGGAAAATTACATAATTCATCAACCAATAATGGTCTTCCTCATGTCATTGACACGGTTACCTTATTTAACTCAGAACTCAAACTTCATTTGGCACATTTAAACCATTCACATGGCCAGGATACAGTCTATAATCATTAACATGAATTCAATAGACACTATAGGTAAAGGCACTTATTTGTTCAATGATGAATTTAACCAACCAGCTAAATGTGGCTTAAGGCCTTTCCACCCAACCATAGGCTTTGCTTCTCTGTCACTTTGACAACATGCCACCCTCGTGCCAAGCCATGATACCACCAAAGAATTTTCTCAAGATCTCATAGAAATTAGAAAGGTGAAGTCCACTCTTCTTAAAACATCCATTATTTGACAATCCTTACACCCACGATGCCTAGGGCCTCCACGAGATTTCTCAGGTTCCCTTCTTGCACCAAGCTCATGGACCTCCCATCTCAGGTTGGGTTTTTGTCTTCTCAGACTAGTCCTGCAAACAATCATTATATGAGACTCATGCATGTCCTCCCACATGTGGGTTCTCCATTGCTCATCGTCCTTTTTCCCATGCATTCCCCATACCATAACTCCTTTATTTGCATGCAGTCGTGCATATTCTGCTCTCTTCTATGCACATCCCTTGTGTGACCCTCATTTATCTCTCCAATTTTTTCCATGCAGCTGTGTGGTCCATGAATTCCCATGGGCATACCTTGCATTCATTCCTATTCATTTATGATGGGAGTACTTCTCAACTACCCAACTATGCTCTTCTTAATATGTGACTTCAATTGCAATCTAGAGGAAATTGTAACATCCCGCTCTGGCACACTGAGAGAACTTATTCTCTGAGGACACTTGCTCACAAGTGATCTGAATTATCATGTTATTAAAACTTTTGATTTTGATTATGAGGTGTTATGGGTTGATGACATGTTGTTTTACTGCATTGACATAGACAGGTGCTATTGACTCGGTTTACTGAGTGTGCAGGATTTTGGACCTCGAGGATGCAAAGGCATCGATGGAAACCCTTGGATTCCGGATCGAGTCAGGGAGTGTACCATTAGGGTTTGATTGTTTTATATGTGATATTAGTGCATTTGATTAGATGATATGATTATGGATATGTTGCTGAAATGATTCATTGATGATGCAGGCTAACGATAGCTTGCTGACTAGACTCACATGTGGAGTAGAGGGGTTACGCGCGACTACCAGAGATGTTGAGGGAGAGGTGTGGATAGCATCCCTGCCACAACTTACTAGCACTCCCACCGTGGATTGAATTGTAGGTTACTGTTTACCTAGTTTGAGAGGACCCACGATGTCATGAGGGCAGACTGCGACAGTCGCTCACGATGATTCTAAGGGGCACGCAATAAGGTGGGGGGATTATTCCTTAGAGGCCCTTATTCTCCCACAAGTTCACCTGGCGGAGTATTGACTCCAGCGGTTTTTGATGTCTACCAAGTCAGTCAAGAGGCGAGTGGCACCCTTGGAGCACGTAGTGCATCCTGAAGGGCACATCGCGCAAGGGAAGTGTATTAAGGTGAGTGGCACCCTTGGAGCACCTAGTGCGCCCTGAAGGGCATGTCACATTGTTGATGATAGAGGAATGAACCTAGATGGCCTTAGGATGAATAAGTGTTAAGTATTTTTAAAAAAACAATTTCCCTAATTAAATGTCGCCTAGTACAAAATTTAAGGTCTAAGTATAAATTACACAAGTGGTAAAATTTTGTCTATCTATAATAATAATAATAATAATAATAAATAAATAAAAACAAATTAACTAATAATTATGATCTTCGTTAAATCTTGTAACACGAAGGGAGTAAGAAATTTAATTTACTCGAAAAAAAATCTGTTGAAATAAAATTTAAAAAGGGAATTAACTGTTTTATTACCTTTCATAATTTAAATTTATTTTAATTAAAAGATAACAAGATAAAAGGGTTAAATTCCACACCTGCCTTTTTGAATTCTAATTAAAAAGGGGAAAGAGGGAAAATCTAAAATTTTAGGAAACTAGGAAAAGAGGTAAACTTAAAAAGGGAAAAAGGGGAACATAAGGGAAAAAGCGGAAGGTCAAACTTATTAAAACATCTACCATTTAAGAGCTTTCTAATTTAAACTGAACTAGCAATTTAATAAAAGGGAAAGTTATTAAAACCTGTAAGAGAATTTGGGGACACCTAGGAGTGATTCTAGGAGTGATTCTAGGAGTGATTCTAGGAGTAACTCTAGGTGGGTGAGGGAAATAAATATAATTAATTAAATAAAGAAATTAATTTATGGAGGAATGTAGGGGATGGGGGACACTTGTACAGAGAGGAATTTTTAGGAATTTATTTTTAAAAACTTTAATTAAATGAGATTTTTGGAAAGGAACCAAAAAAACTCTATATAATGAAGGGAGGTGATGGAGGTTGGATCATCTTCTATTTGTGTAACGTTACGCTGCAGAAATATCTACTTGACTGATATAACTTGTGGGAGTTGGGATACCCATCTCGGTGAGGAGTGGTAGCTCAGCCTTGGAAGGCGAGCTGGCCGCTAGTAAACTGATGTTTTTTTTTTTTTTAAATTGATGACTGAAACTTTCCTTAGACTAGCTCGATGGTTGTTGACTCCCACAGCCTTCGTTTTCCTGCATGTCTAGACCACCTTTCTGTCTTGATTGTGTCCTTCGTGGTTGCTTAGCTTTCATCCCTATCTCACCAGTCCTTGCCTGAGAAGTCGGCCAGAAGCCTGATCTACGATCGTTGCCTTAGCGTTAAAAGACCTATGGATCTCAACGCCCTACTTTTCTGTGCGAGGATGACGAGTGAAGGACGAATCTGTTAGTTGGCTACCCTTGATGTTTTCCTTGGCTGAAGGTTCGAATTGATCCTTGATGCATTTAAATAACCTTGAAATTTTGATTGATGGCGAAGTTTCTTTATTCTATGTTTTATAATCATCGAATAAGTTTATCTCTGCGTTTTTATATATTGTTGGATGAACCAACACTGTGTTGCATTACCTCCCTTGCAACTTAACTCTCTGTTGTTTATTGATGGCCTTTTTCTTTGTGAATTTTATCTCTGCATCGACTGATCCATCCTGAATGTTCATCTTGCGCTTTCCTTGCAATTAATTACCACTCTGACTTATTTACCGGTTGATATCCTTAGTCAGCATGGGAAAAGTTACGTCTCCGTTCTAATTGTTGGGTATTTCATTGCAATTTTTTTTCTGTCATTATCCACCTTCCTAGCCTTTAAATTCATTTCTAAATAGAAATTTACACAAGTTTTCGCTCTGGTATATTACACAGTCCTTACACGATATGTTTGGCCCTTTTTACACAACATCCGGGTTGGGAGATCTGGTTCCTAAGTCATGGACCTTATTGTTTCAGACAACAATTTATTTTTTACATTTCTGAATTATATTGTGTGCTCTGAATCCTTGAAGGCACTTGTCGGTGTCCATTCAAATCTTGGGAAGTCATTAAATTATTTAAAAAGGGTTATCACAAATCGACCTCCCCTATTTCCAGCGATTTTCTAAAGAATCACATGTTGTGACTGTTATTTAATTTAGTGACTGTGTTTTTTTTTTGGGGGGGGGCATCGATCCATTATGGCTTAGAAATTTAAATCCAGTTAATATGTATTCACCCAACACTCGAATTTTTGGACAGCGAGTTGTTTTAATGGATAGTTGTGGATCCATTAGACAGAGATTTAAATTTTTGCATTATTGTCTAAATTACTTATATCCTGCTCTCATTTTGACTGTGTTTTCCTGTTAATTACCACGATTTTCCCTTTAGACATTGACTGTGTTTTTTGCTAGATTGACCATTGATTTGGACCACAAAATTTCATTAAAATGTTGATTATGTTTCTAGTTTTAATGTGTCTGCGTGTTGGGTTGTGATTTTTAATGTTGAGAGTGTGCTACATGTATGGTGGCGTGGCTTGGTGTGTAATGGTAGATTTAGTTGATGGCGGTTTTTTTTTAAGGCATAGGATAGTTATTGACAACAAATCCTTGCATGTAAGTGAAACTGCGAATTTGCTATATATTAACACTTGCACAAATTGCAAAATATTTAATGCATGGCCATTTACTTTACAGCCTTATCGTGATTGTATTACCTAGAGATTTATAGAAGTACAAGACAGCCCCCAACCATTAATGAAATACAAGATCGCCCCAACCAAACTAATTGGCTGGGCGATTTCCATCTGCCACTTGACAATGCATCCCTTTTTCATCTGCATATACACATACAGGAACAACGTGTTCATCCTTAGCAACCATTATAGCATTTTTATTGCCCAACAGATTCAAATGGCGTTTTACACAGTTTTTAATGCCTGGGTCAGCGATTTCATGCAGTTGTTTTAGGGGTATCAGTTGAGTGATAGGAATCTTAGTAATAGTTGAGTGTTGTACACTGGGATATGCACAATGATTTTAATAATAGCACAGTTAATTTTTGTGTGCTAGAGATTTGCCAAAAATGGAAACAACGATTAATCCCATTCTTTGTAGACAATGCCATATTTGCATTAATTTTTATCTAACTGTGTGATTATTAAAGTTTCATGTGACAGCGTTCGTTCACGATAGCGTTCATTGCCCCCTTTTGAAATTTTTTCTTAGCTATAAAATTTTATTATGGAGGACAGTGATGCCCTTGTAACCCTCGCTGCTAGTTTCTTTTAATGGTTAATCCTTTTAAGGTTATCTCATAGACTTATTAAACCACTATCCCTTATGGCCACAACATTAATGTATTTTAACACCCTTAAGTTATATAGATAGAGTTTCTTGAATACATGTATCAAACTTTAACCATGATATCTTATATATTAACCGTTATGCGATGGCTGATTTTATTGGCTATTTTAACCATTAACTTGTTGCCAACCCTAGAGTTTAACCATTTTTATAACGAGGTTCGATATAAGCATTAACCTTCCTCAACGATATCTTTTAATGTTACTGGCGTGTTAACCATTTTATGCATATATGAATTATCGTAAAATAGTTATATTAACCTTTATCTTGTTTTAACTTGTATCAATGATATTGCCACTATCCATTATTCCTAAATTTCCTTTAAAGGATTTCTACCTTATCAATTAATTTTTATGCACCGTTGATTAAGGCGCAAGGAATTTATGGTGTTGTAAGAAGGACATGGTCATCTTGTTGACCTGTCGATAGGGTGCTAGGGTTAACCGTCTTGTGTTGTGATGGTTAAGATGATCCCTAGCATGACTGAATTTTAGCTTGCGCTAGTGGTCCAGTCATGTTGTTACGCCACGATTGTTGTCACACCTATCGCCTAGCGACAACATGATTCCTGATGAGGGGATCCTCGTGCGCCCTTTTGGATAGAGTCGAATGATATCTTGACCAGAGTCAGTGTTTCCTGTTGTAGGCGTTGTCATCCTGAGATGGGCGGGTGGACATTTCTATCCATTGACTTACGCTTGGGTCCCCCAGTTACTCGTTGTGATAGTTGTTGGTTCGTTGTCTCTTGGCCGACCTGCGTGTGGGTGTTCATTGTCAATTCAGATGGTCCAACTATTGTCGTCTTTTCCTTCCTGCAAAAAAAAAGGATTTTTCACTTTCTGCTTCGTGTACAACTGTAACAATTGGGGTCGTTACATATGGTATCAGAGTAGGTTCAACCCTATGACTGTGGATCGCCAGGATTTCCACTACAGTAAACCTGTGAGTATCAACCCTTGCATTAATTAAAAACCTTAACATGTCCTTTTGGTGCTCGCTTTTAGAGGACACCTCAGAGGTTCGCAACGTGGTGTTGTGAAAGGAGGTGTGATGCCTCCAAAAGTTCCTGCACCCTCAGAGTCGAACCCCAAGGGGAAGGGAAAGTCCTTGGGATGGATTCACTTGCTATAAGGTACGGTAATGGTCTAACAAGGCCCTTCCAAGTAATGTCAAAGGGCCTTGATTCACCATATGTACTGATAAGAGGCCAGGGCACTTGTACCCCTGAGCGTCCACAACACGCCCTAGCTAGTACCGTCATCTTCCACCAAGAACTCAAGAGAGTTGATTTATCAAGTCCACAAGTGTCGCAGATTGTTGTACCATCGAGCCATGGTTGTAGAGCAGGCATTGTGTTTCATGCTTCGCGATTACGACCTCCAGCCTAAAGGTCCGCGGGGTGGTCTTTCAATTGAAGGGGAATGCTCTTCTTTGGCAGAAGACGCTCCTACCACTTTTGAACATGGTCGTCGACGACATGTCATGGGAACTGTTCAAGGAATGGTTACAGGAGTGGTATCCTTCTAAGGAATTGTTGAGTGTCAGCTCAACGAGTTCGATGCCTTGTGACAAGTCAGCCATGGTGCCTGAGTATGAGGCCTGTTAGGAGCTGCTTCGGTATGCTCCGCACATTTTTACCTAGAAACATAAGGCCAAAAAGTTCAAGTTTAGCCTTATTGTTAGAATTCAGCTTCTACTTCAGGTACCAGGAATATTGTACTGAAGAAAGTGTGTTGGACTATGGGGAGACACATTACTAGCATTGCTGCTCAAAGGAAGGGTCGGAGCATCTGGATCAGCCAAACCCACTATCGTGGGAGTTTTGGGCAAGGCCCATCGGATTCGTGTAGCGGTGAATGACCCCCAGGAAGAGCACCAGTCGACTATGCTCGAGACGTCAGGTACCGTCGCTGACCAGACCCTTAGATTTGATAGATCCCAATACTACCGAGAGTTTCCTCTCTTGTGCAGCACTAAAAAGGATTAAGGTTAAGGAAATCGAACAGGTTGAGTTCAGCTCTGTAGAGATGGATTAGAGAGCCAAACAAAGGGTTGGAGGAAAGGTTATGAGATGTACCCTTACCCTGGGAGAGTTTGTCACCAGGGCCAACCTGTACGGCATGATCTTAGGATCTTGTGATGTCGTGATCAATATGGACTGGTTAGAATCGCTTGAGGTGATACTCAACTATAAGACGAAGCAGTTGAGCTTGGTCGATGTGAGGGGCAGACGCGTGATTGTAGGTTGGAACCAGGGAGTTTCCCTGAGGTTCATCTCTTCCTTGCAGCTACGAAAGAGCACGTGCAAGGGGTGTACGCTTTATGCGATCCTTGCATTAAAAGAAAAATGAGAAGCGGAAGGTTTAGAACACCTTCCGGTGGTGAGAGAGTTTGCAGACGTCTTTCCAGAGGAGTTACCTGGGATGTCGCTGGAGACGGAATTGGAGTTTACCATAGGCCTAAAACTGGGGACTGAACCAATAGCAAGAATGCCTTATCGGATGTCGACCCTGGAGTTGCAAGAGTTGAAAACTCAACTAAAGGAGTTGTTGGACCTGGGATTGATACGTCCAAGTGTGTCACCATGGGGTGCGCCTGTTATTTTCATACGAAAGAAGGATGGGTCGTGGAGGCTCTGCATTGACTATCGTCAGTTAAACAAGGCAACGATCAAGAATCAGTATCCATTGTTGAATATGTATGATCTATTGATCAGCTAAAGGGTGCGACGGTGTTCTCAAAGATTGCTTGGTGATCAGGGTATCACCAGTTACAGATCAAGGAGGATGATGTCCCTAAGACCGCCTTTAAGACAAGGTTTGAACATTACAAGTTTAATGTTTTACCATTTGGACTGACAAACACCTCAGGGGTATTCATGAGTTTGATGAATCGGGGTGTTCCGTGAGTACTTGGACAAGTTCGTCCAAGTATTCATTGACGATATTTTGATTTACTCTCGGACAATGGAGGAGCATGATGAGCACGTGTGCTTGGTACTACAGTGTTTGTAAGAGCACAAATTGTATGGGAAGTTGTCCAAATGCTCATTTTATCAATCAAGGATTCACTACTTGGGGCATGTCATCTCCGACGAAGGTATCACCGTGGATCCATCCAAGGTCGAGGCTATTATGCAATGGCATGCGCCGACGAATGTCCTGGAAGTGCGTAGCTTCATGGGTTTAGTAGGATACTATCGATGGTTCGTCGAGGGATTTTCGAAGATAGCAAATCCGATCACAGAGTTACAGAAGAAGAACAAGAAGTTTGTTTGGACCGAGAAATGCGCAGAAGCATTTCAGAGGCTCAAGGAATTGTTGACAACAACACTGATACTAAAGGCCCCTGACATGAATGTGGACTTCTTGGTATGCACTGATGCATCCAAGGAATGCTTAGGCAGAGTCTTGATGCAAGACGGTCGAGTGATCACATACATCTTGAGGAAACTAAGAAGGCATGAGGAGAACTACGCGATGCATGATTTGGGTTGTTAGCCATCGTATATGCCTTGAAGTTTTGGAGACACTACCTTGTTGGACGAAAAATTGAACTAAAGACGGACCACTGTGGACTACAACACATCATTACACAAAGAGACCTAAACCCATGATGACGATGTTGGTCGGAATTTCTTAGCGAGTGCGACTTCGAGATTACTTACATAAAAGGAACAGTGAATCGAGTGGTAGATGCATTGAGTTAGAGACCACGCATCTTTTTGGTGTTGCCTCTTCAAACGAATCTACATGAAAATATTCTAACTTTACAGTGTGACGATGACTGGTACAAATAGGTCGAGGGTTTAATCCAACAAAACACAATGATGGTACCAAGGTTTGAGGGATTTTCATTTGATGACAATGGTTTATTGAGGTTTAAAAATAAGATATACATACCACCAAACGACGAGTTGAGGATGTTGATCCTCAGCGAGGCTCATAGAGCAGTTTACGTGGCTCACCTGGGAGTCACGAAGATGAGGGAAGACCTTAAACCCTTATTCTTCTGGAATGGAATGAAGGGAGACATAGTCAACTATGTGGTCAGATGTTTGGAATGTCAGCAGGTAAAGGCTGAACATAGACACCCAGCAAGATTACTACAGCCACACGCTATTCCAGACTCGAAATGGGAGGTTATTTCGATGGATTTTATTGTTGGATTGCAATAAACGGTGAGGAGACACGACTCAATTTTCATAGTAGTAGACACTTTGACGAAGAGTACTCACTTTATTCCTGTGCATACGACGTATCAGGCACCTGACAGAGCTAGATTTTTCATCGGTGAGATTGTGAGGTTGCATGGCATGCCTAAGAGGATTATATCTGATCAAGGATCGATGGGTATTGGACGATTTTGGACGAGTTTCCAAGAGGCCTTGGGAAACCAACTTAACTTCAGTACTGTGTATCACCCAGAGACTGACGGGCAGACCGAACAAACAAACCAGACCTTGGATTACCTTTTTGCATGAACGTGATGGACAACAGAAGTGTTGGGAAGAATTCTTGCCACTGGTAGAATTCACCTTTAATGACAATTACCAAAGCGCCCTTCGATTTTATTTATGGGCGAGCGTGTCGAATGCCTTGAGTTGGGATCGTCTTGACGATAGGGTCCTAGTGGGACCCAAAGCGATGCAATTAAAGGAAGATTAAATGAAATCTATAAGACAAAGTATCAAGGAAGCACAAGATTGGTAGAAGAGTTATGTCTATGTGCATCATGTCGACCGTATTTATGATGTGGCGATCAAGTATTTTTGCGGTGAAAACCGCATAAGAGTTCGATCAAGTTCGGAAAAGGAGCTAAACTCTCTCCTACGATATTGTGGAAAAGAGAGGCTCGTGGCCTGATGACTAGCCTTGCCTTATTCTTGAGGTGGATGCATGATGTTTTTCATGTATCTGTTTTGAGACATTATATTAGTGATCCTACACAAGTTATTGACATGAGTTCCTTGTAGGTATCAGATGAGGGGGCACTCACGGATGAGTCGGTCCGCATCTTGGATCATCGCGTTCGACAACTACGATGTCGAATGGTAGATCAGGTCAAGGTCCAGTGGGACAATTATAGTCCGCACTCGGCGACCTAGGAGGACGCATATGATATGCGTCAGTAGTTTCCATTTTTGTTTGATAGATAGACATATGATACTGTGATACACTTTATTTCGGCATATATATTGTGAAACTTTGGGATGAAGTTTAGACCAAGAGGGGGTGTATGTAACATCCCACTCTGGCGCACTGAGAAAACTTATTCTTTGAGGACACTTGCTCGCAAGTGATCCGGATTATCATGCTATTAAAACTTTTGATTTCGATTATGAGGCGTTATGGATTGATGACATGTTGTTTTACTGCATTGACATAGACAGGTGCTATTGACTCGGTTTACTGAGTGTGCATGATTTTGGACCTCGAGGATGCAGAGGCAT
>JASDQU010308045.1:7383-20130 GCA_032191745.1 Picea mariana | reverse complement strand
TATGTATGATTTGTTGATCATCTGAAGGGTGCGACGGTGCTCTCAAAGATTGATTGGTGATCAGGGTATCACCAGTTACAGATCAAGGAGGATGATGTCCCTAAGACCGCCTTTAAGACAAGGTTTGAACATTACAAGTTTAATGTTTTACCATTTGGACTGACAAACACCTCAGGGGTATTCCTGAGTTTGATGAATCGGGGTGTTCCGCGAGTACTTGGACAAGTTTGTCCAAGTATTCATTGACGATATTTTGATTTACTCTCGGACGATGGAGGAGCATGACGAGCACATGTGCTTGGTACTACAGTGTTTGCAAGAGCACAAATTGTATGGGAAGTTGTCCAAATGCTCATTTTATCAATCAAGGATTCACTACTTGGGGCATGTCATCTCCGCTGAAGGTATCGCCGTGGATCCAGCCAAGGTCGAGGCTATTATGGAATGGCATGTGCCGACGAATGTCCTAGAAGTGCGTAGTTTCATGGGTTTAGTAGGATACTATCGATGGTTCGTCGAGGGATTTTTGAAGATAGCAAATCTGATCACAGAGTTACAGAAGAAGAACAAGAAGTTTGTTTGGACCGAGAAATGCGTGGAAGCATTTCAGAGGCTCAATGAATTGTTGACAACAACACCGATACTAAAGGCCCCTGACATGAATGTGGACTTCTTAGTATGCACTGACGCATCCAAGGAATGCTTAGGCAGAGTCTTGATGCAAGACAGGTGCTATTGACTCGGTTTACTGAGTGTGCATGATTTTGGACCTCGAGGATGCAGAGGCATTGATGGAATCCCTTGGACTTCGGATCGAGTCAAGGAGTGTACCATTAGGGTTTGATTGTTTTATATGTGATATTAGTGCATCTGATTAGATGATATGATTATGGATATGTTGTTGATATGATTCGTTGATGATGCAGGCTGACGATAGCTTTCCGACCAGACTCACATGTGGAGTAGAGGGGTCACGCACGACTACCAGAGATGTTGAGGGAGAGTTGTGGACAACAGCCCTGCCACAACCTACTAGCACTCTCATTTTGGATCGAATTGTAGGTTAATGTTTACCTGGTTCGAGAGGACCCGCAATGTCGTGAGGGCAGACTCCGACAGTTGCTCACGATGATTCTAAGGGGCACACAATAAGGCAAGGGCCTTATTCCTTAGAGGCCCTTAGTCTCCCACAAGTTCACCTGGTGAAGTATTGACTCCAGGGGGTTTTGATGTCTACCAAGTCAATCAAGAGGCGAGTGGCACCCTTGGAGCACGTAGTGCGTCCTGAAGGGCACGTCGCGCGAGGGAACTGTATTAAGGCGAGTGGCACCCTTGGAGCACCTAGTGCGTCCTGAAGGGCACGTCACGTTGTTGATGATAGAGGAATGAACCTAGATGGCCTTAGGATGAATAACGTGTTAAGTATTTTTAAAAAACAATTTCCCTAATTAAATGTCTCCTAGTACAAAATTTAAGGTCTAAGTCTAAATTATGCTAGTGGTAAAATTTTGTCTATCTATAAAATAATAATAATAATAATAACAACAAATTAAATAATAATTATGATCTTCGTTAAATCTTGTAACACAAAGGGAGTAAGAAACTTAATTTACTCGAAAAAAAATCTGTTGAAATAAAATTTAAAAAGGGAATTAAATGTTTTATTATCTTTGATAATTTAAATTTATTTTAATTAAAAGATAAAAAGAAAAAAGGGTTAAATTCCACACCTGCCTTTTTGAATTCTAATTAAAAAGGGGAAAGAGGGAAAATCTAAAATTTTAGGAAACTAGGAAAAGAGGTAAACTTAAAAAGGGGAAAAGGGAGAACTTAAGGGGAAAAGCGGAAGGTCAGGCCTAGTAAACCATCTACCATTTAAGAGATTTCTAATTTAAACTGAACTAGCAATTTAATAAAAGGGAAAGTTATTAAAACCTGTAAGAGAATTTGGGGACACCTAGGAGTGATTCTAGGAGTAACTCTAGGTGGGTAAAGGAAATAAAGATAATTAATTAAATAAAGAAATTAATTTATGGAGGAATGTAGAGGATGGGGGACACTTGTACGGAGAGGAATTTTTAGGAATTTATTTTTAAAAACTTTAATTAAATGAGATTTTTGGAAAGTAAGGAACCACGAAAAATCTATATAATGAAGGGAGGTGATTGAGATTGGATCATCTTCTGTTTGTGTAACGTTACACTGCAGAAATATCTACTTGACTAATTTAACTTGTGGGAGTTGTGATACCTAGCTCAGTGAGGAGCGGTAGCTCAGCCTTGCGAGGCGAACTAGGCACTAGTCGAAATCTCTGGATAGTGAGTGTGTGGCTCCTTTGTGGCTTGGTGGGCTAAGGGGGAAGAAAAGTACCCCTAGCATTGGCTGGGAGGTACCGGTGAAGTCTCGACGGTCGGAGAGCAGGAGTTGCACAGATCACGCAGGACGTCATTCAGAGTAGGCGACCAGGCAATGGTACACTCTCTTCATTTTTGTATGGTAGAATGTATTAGGACTTATGCTTGGATCTGCTTATTTAATGGAGAAGTAAACTGATGGTTTTTTTTTGTTTAAATTGATGACTGAAACTTTCCTTAGACTAGCTCAATGGTTGTTGACTCCCATAGCCTTCATTTTCCTGCACGTCTAGACCACCTTATTGTGTTGATTGTGTCCTTCGTGCTTGCTTAGCTTTCGTCCCTAGCTCATCATTCCTTGCCTGAGCAATCGGCCAGGAGCCTAATCTACGGTCGTCGCCTTAGCGTTAAAAGACCTATGGATCTCAATGCCCTTCTTTTCTGTGCGAGGATGATGAGCGAAGGACGAACATGTTAGCCGGCTACCCTTGATGTTGTCCTTGGCTAAAGGTTCGACTTGCTCCTTGATGCGCTTAAATAACCTTGAAATTTTGATTGATGGCGAAGTTTCTTTATTCTGCGTTTTTATATATTGTTGGATGAACCAGCACTACATTGCATTACCTCCCTGGCAACTTAACTCTGTGTTGTTTATTGATGGCCTTTTTCTTTGCGAATTTTATCTCTGCGTCGATTGATCCATCCTGAATGTTCATCTTGCGCTTTCCTTGCAATTAATTACCACTCTGAATTATTTGTCGGTTGATATCCTTAGTCAGCATGGGAAAAGTTATGTCTCCGTTCTAGTTGTTGGGTATTTCATTGCAATTTTTTTTCTATCATTATCTACCTTCCTAGCCTTTAAATTCATTTCTAAACAAGAATTTACACAAGTTTTTGCTCTGCTATAATACACAGTCCTTATAGGATCTGTTTGGCCCTTTTTACACAACATCTCAGTTGAGAGATCTGGTTCCTAAGTCACGGACCTTATTGTTTCAGACAACAATTTATTTTTTACGTTTCTGAATTGTATTGTGTGCTTTGCATCCTTGAAGGCACTTGTCGGTGTCCATTCAAATCTTGGGAAGTCATTAAATTATTTAAAAAGGGTTATCACACAACGACCTCCCCTATTTCCAGTGATTTTCTAACGAATCACGTGTTGTGACTACTATTTAATTTAGTGACTGAGTTTTTTTTTTTGGGCATCGATCCATTATGGCTTAGCAATTTAAATCTAGTTAATATGTATTCACCCAACACTCGAATTTTTGGACAACGAGTCGTTTTAATGGATAGTTGTGGATCCATTGGACAAAGATTTATATTTTTGCATTACTATCTAAATTACTTATATCCTGCTCTCATTTTGACTGTGTTTTCCTATTAATTACCACGATTTTCCCTTTAGACATTGACTGTGTTTTCTGCTAGATTGACCACCAATTTGGACCATGAAATTTCATTAAAATGTTGATTGCGCTTCTAGTTTTCATGTGCCTACGTGTTGGGCTGTGATTTTCAATGCTGAGAGTGTGTTGCATGTATGGTGGCGTGGCTTGGTGTGTAATGGTAGATTCAGTTGATGGGTTTTTTTTTTTTAAGGCATAGGATAGTTGTTGACAACAAATCCTTGCATGTAAGCGAAACTGCGAATTTGCTATATATTGACACTTGCACAAACTGTGAAATATTTAATGCATGGCCATTTACTTTACAGCCTTATCGTGATTGTATTACCTGTAGATTTACAGAAGTACAAGACATCCCCCAACCGTCAATGAAATACAAGATCGCCCCAACCGCACTAATTGGCTGGGCGATTTCCATCTGCCACTTGACAGCGCATCCCTTTTTCATCTGCGTATACACATACACGGACAACGTGTTCATCCTTAGCAGCCATTATAGCGTTTTTATTGCCCAGCAAATTAGCATGGCATTTTACACAACTTTTAATGCCTGGGTCAACGATTTCATGCAGCTGTTTTAGGGGTAGCAGTTGAGTGATAGGAATCTTAGTAATAGTCGAGTGTTGTACTCTGGGATATGCACAATGATTTTCATAATAGAGCGGTTAATTTTTCTGTGCCAGAGATTTGCCAAAAATGGAAACAATGATTAATCCCATTCTTTGTAGACAACGCCATATTTGCATTAATTTTTATCTAACTATGTGATTATTAAAGTTTCATGTGACAGTGTGTGTGCATGACAGCATGCATGCATTACAGCGTTCATTGCTCCCTTTTGATTCTATTTCTCAGCTATAAACTTTTCTTATGGAGGACAGCGATGCTCTTGCAACCCCCCCTGCTAGTTTCTTTTAATGGTTCATCCTTTTAAGGTTATCGCATAGGATTATTAAACCACTATCCCTTATGGCCACAACATTAATGTATTTTAGCACCCTTAAGTTATAATGATAAAGTGTCTTGAATAGTTGTATCAACCTTTAACCACGATATCCTATATATTAACCGTTATGCGATGGCTGATTTTATTGGCTATTTTAACCATTAACTTATTGCCAACCCTAGTGTTTAACCATTTTTATAACGAGGTTCGATATCGGTATTAACCTTCCTTAATGATATCTTTTAATGGTACCGACATGTTAACCGTTTTCTATATATCTAAATTATCGTAAAATAGTTGTATTAACCTTTATCTTGTTTTAACATATATCAACGATATTGCCACTATCTCTTATTCCTAAATTTCCATTAAAGGATTTGTACCTTATTAATTAATTTTTATGCATCGTTGATTGAGGCACAAGGAATTTATGGTGTTTTAAGAAGGATATGGTCATCTTGTTGACCTGTTGGTAGGGTGTTAGGGTTAACCGTATTGTGTTGGGATGGTTAAGATGATCCCTAGCACAACTGAATTTTAGCTTGCACTAGTGGTCCAGTCATGTTGTTGCGCCATAATTGTTGTCACACCTATCGCCTTGCGACAACATGATTCCTAATGAGGGGATCCTTGCACGCCCTTTTGGATAGAGGCGAATGATATCTTGACGAGAGGCAGTCTTTCCCTTTGTAGGCGTTGTCATGCTAAGACAGGAAGGTGGTAATTTCTATATGTTGACTTACGCTTGGGTCCCCTAGTTACTCATTGTGCTAGTTGTTGGATCGTTGTCTCTTGACCGACCTGTGCGCGGGTGTTTGTTGTCAAGTCGAATGGTCCAACTATTGTCGTCTTTTCCTTCCTGCAAAAAAAAAAAGGATTTTTCACTTTCTACTTCACGTATAGCCATAACAATTGGGGTCATTACATATGCTATCAGATCAGGTTCAACCCTGGGAATGTGGATCGCTAGGATTTCCACTGCAGTAAACCTATGAGTATCAACCCTTGCGTTAATTAAAAACCTTAATGTGTCCTTCTGGTGCTCGATTTTAGAGGATGCCTCAGGGGTTTGCAACGCGGTGTCGTGGAAGGAGGTGCGATGCCTCCAGAAGTTCCTCCACCCTCAAAGTCGAACCCCAAGGAGAAGGGCAAGTCCTTGGGATGGATTCACTTACTGTAAGGTATGGTAATGGTCTGACAAGGCCCTTCCAGGTAATGTCAAAGGGACTTGATTCACCATCGATACTGAGAAGAGGCCAGGGCACTTGTACCCTTGAGTGTCCACAACGTGCCCTAGCTAGTACTGTCGGATTCCACTGAGAACTCAAGAGAGTTGAGTTATTGAGTCCACGAGTGTTGCGAACAGCTGTACTGTCGAGGCACGATTGTAGAGTGGGTGTTGTGTTTCACGCTTCGCAATTACAACCTCCATCCTGAAGGTCCACAGGGTGGCCTTTCAACTGAAGGCGAGCACTCTTCTTTGGTGGAAGATGCTCCTGACACTTTTGAACATGGTCGTCCACAACATGTCATGGGAACTATTCAAGGAACGGTTACAGGAGTGGTATATTTCTAAGGAATTGTTGAGCATCAACTGAACGAGTTCGATGCCTTTTGACAAGTCAGCCACGGTGCCTGAGTACAAGGCTCGTTAGGAGCTACTTTGGTATGCTCCACACCTTTTTACCCAGAAACGTAAGGTCAAGAAGTTTGAGTTTGGCCTTATTGTTAGAATTCAGCTTCTACTTCAGGTACCAAGAATATTGGACCAAAGAAAGTGTGTTGGACTGTGGGGAGCCACATTACCAGCATTACTGCCTAGAGGAAGGGTTGGAGCATCTGGATCAGCCAGACCCACTATCGTGGGAGTTTTGGGAAAGGCCCATCGGATTCATGTTGCAGTGAATGACTACCAGGAAGAGAACTAGTTGATTGTGCTCGAGACGTCAGGTATCGTCGCTAACCAGACCCTTAGATTTGATAGATCCCAGTACTACCGAGAGTTTCCTCTCTAGTGCAGCACTAAAAAGGATTAAGGTTAAGGAAATCGAACAGGTTGAGTTCAGCTTTGTAGAGATGGATTAGGGAGCCAAACAAAGGGTTGGAGGAAAGGTTACGAGATGTACCCTTACCCTGGGAGAGTTTGTCACCAGGGCCAACCTGTACGGCACGATCTTAGGATCTTGTGATGTCATGATCAGTATGGACTAGTTGGAATCGCTTGAGGCGATACTCAACTGTAAGACGAAGCAGTTGAGCTTGGTCGATGTGAGGGAAAGACGTGTGATTGTAGGTCAGAACTAGGGATTTCCCTTGAGGTTCATCTCTTCCTTGCAGCTAGGGAAGAGCACGTGCAACGGGTATACGCTTTATGTGATCCTTGCGTTAAAAGAAAAATGAGAAGCGGAAGGTCTAGAACACCTTCTGGTGGTGAGAGAGTTTGCAGACATCTTTCCGGAGGAGATACCTAGGATGACACTGGAGAGGGAATTGGAGTTTACCATAGACCTAAAATCGAGGACTGAACCGATAGCAATAATTCCTTATTGGATGTCGACCCCGGAGTTACAAGAGTTGAAAATGCAACTGAAGGAGTTGCTGGACCTGGGACTGATACGTCCAAGTGTGTCACCATGGGGTGCACCTGTTATTTTCATAGGAAAGAAGGATGGGTCATGGAGGCTCTACATTGACTACCGTCAATTGAACAAGGAAACGATCAAGAATCAATATCTATTGCCGATTATATATGATCTGTTGATCAGTTGAAGGGTGCAACGGTGTTCTTAAAGATCGATTGGTGATCAGGGTATCACCAGTTACAGATCAAGGAGGATGATGTCCCTAAGACCACCTTTAAGATGAGGTTTGAACATTACAAGTTTAATGTTTTACTGTTTGGACTGACAAACACCCCAGGGGTATTCATGAGTTTGATGAAAGGGATGTTCCGCGAGTACTTGGACAAGTTCGTCCAAGTATTCATTGACAATATTTTGATTTACTCTCGGACGACGGAGGAGCATGACAAGCATGTGTGCTTGGTACTACAGTGTTTGCGAGAGCACAAATTATATGGGAAGTTGTCCAAATGATCATTTTGTCAATCAAGGATTCACTACTTGGGGCATGTCATCTCCGATGAAGGTATTGTTTTGGATCTAGCCAAGGTCGAGGCTATTATGGAATGGCATGTGCCAACGAATGTCCTAGAAAGTGTGTAGCTTCATGGGTTTAGTAGGATACTATCGACGGTTCGTCGAGGGATTTTCGAAGATATCAAATCTGATAACGGAGTTGCAGAAGAAGAACAAGAAGTTTGTTTGGACCAAGAAATGCGCGGAATCATTTCGGAGGCTCAAGGAATTGTTGACAAGAACACTGATACTAAATGTCCCTGACATGAACACGGACTTCTTGGAATGCACTGACACATCCAGGCAAGGCTTTGGCCGAGTCTTGATGCAAGATGGTCGAGTGATTACATACATCTCGAGGAAACTAAGAAGGCACGAGGAGAACTACGCGACACACAATTTGTGTTGTTAGCCATCGTATATGCCTTGAAGGTTTGGAGACACTACCTTGTTGGATGAAAAATTGAACTAAAGACAGACCATTGTGGACTACAACACATCATTACACAAAGCGACCTAAACCCGCGACGATGGCGTTGGTCAAAATTGCTTAGCGAGTACGACTTCGAGATTACTTACATAAAAGGAACAGTGAACCGAGTGGTAGATGCATTGAGTCAGAGACCATGCATATTTTCAGTGTTGCCTCTTTAGACGAATCTACGTGAAAAGATTCTAACTTTACTGTGTGACGATGACTAGTACAAAGAGGTCGAGGGTTTTATCGAACAAAACACAATGATGGTACCAAGGTTTCAAGGATTTTCATTTGATGACAATGGTTTATTGAGGTTTAAAAATTGGATATACATACCACTGAACGACGAGTTGAGGATGTTGATCCTCAGCGAGGCTCATAGAGTAGTTTACATGGCTCACCCGGGAGTCACGAAGATGAGGGCAGACCTTAAACACTTATTCTTCTGGAATGGAATGAAGGTAGACATAGTAAACTATGTGGCCAGATGATTGGAATGTCAGCAAGTAAAGGATGAACATAGAAACCCAGCAGGATTACTACAGCCACACACTATTCCGGACTCGAAATGGGAGGTTATTTCGATGGATTTTATTGTTTAATTTCCATTGACGACGAGGAGACACGACTCGATTTTTGTAGTAGTAGACACTCTGACAAAGAGTGCTCACTTTATTCCTATGCGTATGACCTATCAGGCACCTGACATAGATAGAGTTTTCATCGGTGAGATTGTGAGGCTGCATGGAGTGCCTAAGAGAATTATATCTGATCAAGGATCAATGGGTACTGGATGATTTTGGATGAGTTTCCAAGAGGCCTTGGGAACCCAAATTAGCTTCACTACTGTGTATCACCCAGAGACTGACGGGCAGACCGAACGAATGAACCAGACCTTGTATTACCTTTTGTGCATGAACGCGATGGACAACAGAAATGTTGGGAAGAATTCTTTCCACTGGTAGAATTCACTTTTAACGACAATTACCAAAGCACCATTAAGATGGCTCCCTTCGAGCTTCTTTATGGGCGAGCGTGTCAGACGCCTTGAGTTGGGATCATCTTGAGGATAGGGTCCTGGTGGGACCGGAAGCGATCCAAGTAATGGAAGATTAAATGCAACATATAAGACAATGGATCAAGCAAACACAGGATCGACAAAAGATTTATGTCTATGTGCATCATGTCGACCGTATTTATGATGTGGCGATCGAGTATTTTTGCGGCGGAAACTGCATAAGAGTTCGATCAAGTTCATAAAAGGAGCTAAACTATCTCCTACGATATTGTGGAAAAGAGAGGCTCATGGCCTGATGACTAGCCTTGCCTTATTCTTGAGGTAGATGCACGATGTTTTTCATGTATCTGTTTTGAGACATTATATTAGTGATCCTACACATGTTATTGACATGAGTTCCTTGCAGGTGTCGGATGAGGGTGCGCTCACGGTTGAGTCAGTCCACATCTTGGATCATTGCATTCGACAGCTATGACGTCGAATGGTAGATCAGGTCAAGGTCCAGTGGGACAATTATAGTCCACACTCAGCGACCTGGGAGGACACATATGATATGCGCCAACAGTTTCCATTTTTGTTTGATAGATTGACATATGATACTACGATACACTTTATTTCGGCATATATACTGTGAAACTTTGGGACGAATTTTAGACCAAGAGGGGGTATATGTAACATCTTGCTCTGGCACACTGAGCGAACTTATTCTTTGAGGACACTTGCTCGCAAGTGATCTGGATTATCATGCTATTCAAACTTTTGATTTCAATTATGAGGCATTATGAGTTGATGACATGTTGTTTTACTGCATTGACATAGACAAGTGTTATTGACTCGGTTTACTGAGTGTGCAAAATTTTGGACCTCGAGGTAGTAGAGGCATCGATGGAACCCCTTGGACTCTGGATCGAGTCAGAGAGTCTACCATTGGGGTTTGATTGTTTTATATGTGATATTAGTGCATCCGATTAGATGATATGATTATGGATATGTTGCTAACATGATTCATTAATGATGCAGGCTGACGATAGATTGTTGACCAGACTCGCATGTGGAGTAGAGGGGTCACGCATGACTACCAGATATGTTGAGGGAGAGGTGTGGACAGCATCCCTGTCACAGCCTACTAGCACTCCCATCGTGGATTGAACTATAGGTTAACGTTTACCTAGTTTGAGAGGACCCATGAATCCATGAGGACAGACTGTGACAGTTGCTCATGATGATTCTAAGGGGCGTGCAATAAGGTGGGGGCCTTATTCCTTAGAGTCCCTTAGTCTCTCACAATTTCACCTGGCGGAGTATTGACTCCAGGGGTTTTTGATGTCTACCAAGTCAATCAAGAGGAGAGTGGCACCCTTGGAGCACGTAGTGCGTCCTGAAAAGCATGTCGCGCAAGAGAATCGTATTAAGGCGAGTGGCACCCTTGGAGCACCTAGTGCATCCTGAAGGGCATGTCGCATTGTTGATGGTAGAGGAATGAACCTAGATGGCCTTAGGAGGAATAATGTGTTAAGTATTTTTAAAAAACAATTTCCCTAATTAAATGTTGCCCAATACAAAATTTAAAGTCTAAGTCTAAATTACGCTAGTGGTAAATTTTTGTCTATCTATAAAATAATAATAATAATAATAATGACAACTTAAATAATAATTATGATCTTCGTTAAATCTTGTAACACGAAGGGAGTAAGAAATTTAATTTACTCAAAAAAAAATCTGTTGAAATAAAATTTAAAAAGGGAATTCACTGTTTTATTATCTTTGATAATTTAAATTTATTATAATTAAAAGATAAAAAGAAAAAAGGGTTAAATTCCACACCTGCCTTTTTGAATTCTAATTAGAAAGGGGAAAGAGGGAAAATCTAAAATTTTAGGAAACTAGGAAAAGAGGTAAACTTAAAAAGGGAAAAAGGGGAACATAAGGGAAAAAGAGAAAGGTCAAACTTAGTAAAGCATCTACCATTTAAGAGCTTTTTAATTTAAACTGAACTAGCAATTTAATAAAATGGAAAGTTATTAAAACCTGCAAGAGAATTTGGGGACACCTAGGAGTGATTCTAGGAGTAACTCTAGGTGGGTGAGGGAAATAAAGATAATTAATTAAATAAAGAAATTAATTTATGGAGGAATGTAGGGGATGGGGGACACTTGTACAGAGAGAAATTTTTAGGAATTTATTTTTAAAAACTTTAATTAAATGAGATTTTTGGAAAGTAAGGAACCACGAAAACTCTATATAATGAAGGGAGGTGATGGAGGTTGGATCATCTTCTGTTTGCGTAATGTTACGCTGCAAAAATATCTACTTGACTGATTTAACTTATGGGAGTTGGGATACCCAGCTCGATGAGGAGTGGTAGCTCGGCCTTGCGAGGCGAGTTGGGCGTTAGTCAAAATATATGGATAGTAAGTGTGTGGCCCCTTTGTGGCTCGGGGGGCTAAGGGGGAAGAAGAGTACCCGTAGCATTGGCTGGGAGGTACTGATAAAATCTCGACGGTCGGCGAGCGGGAGTTGCATGGAGCACGCGGGACGTCATTCAGAGTGGGCGACCAGGAAACGGTACGCTCTCTTCATTTTTGTATGGTAGAATGTATTAGGACTTATGCGTGGATATGCTTATTTAATGGATAAGTAAACTGATGTTTTTTTTTTTAAATTGATGACTGAAACTTTTCTTAGACTAGCTTGATGGTTGTTGACTCCCATAGCCTTCATTTTCCCACATGTCTAGGCCACCTTTCTTTGTTGATTGTGTCCTTCGTGGTTGCTTAGCCTTTGTCCCTAGCTCGCCAGTCCTCGCCTGAGCGGTCGGCCAGGAGCCTAATCTACGGTCATCGCCTTAGCATTAAAATACCTATGGATCTCAACGCCCTACTTTTTTGTGCGAGGATGATGAGCGAAGGATGAACCTGTTAGCCGGCTACCCTTGATGTTGTTAATGTTTATGCCATTATTATAGTTCTTTGCATTTCATTAGATAAGGGCATAATAATAACAAGATCACTGAGAAATACACATTCACAAGAGACACAACATTTATCCTGGGAAACCCTCTAGGGGAAGAAAACCCAGCAAAAACTTCCTTATCATAAATGGCTTATACAATGTTCAAGAGATAACTCAAACCAATACAAAAAGCCCTCCCCAAGATATGTGCCACCCTTCTTCTCCTCTCTCCAACTTCTAATTACAGCTTGCCTCATAAGATAATGAGCAAGTGAGTTGTGTCTAAGAAGTGAGGCACTAGCCTCTTATTTATATCAACCTGGCACATGTGAAGGGTCACCATCTGGCAGGGCCGACCTCTCACTCTGTGTGAGTAAACCCACCTTTAATTAATTCTGGGTCTTCCATTATAACTGTTGGGGCCGACTTCTTATTCTGCCCTTTGTA
>JASDQU010308044.1:123083-170601 GCA_032191745.1 Picea mariana | reverse complement strand
ACAGGTTATTACACTTTCTTCAGTAGAAGTAGAGTATCGAGCAGTGATAAATGCAAGTTAGGAATCCTTATGAATTCGACATATCCTTTCATAGTTTGGATTCCATCAGCAACATACGACCAGCCTTTGGTGCGACAATCAAAGTGCCATCAAGCTCGCAAAATACCTAATTCAACATCAGCATACCAAACACATCAAGCTACACATGCACTTCATCAGAAATCTCGTTCATGATCAAGTTATTGACGTGCTATTTTTTCCTACAGAATATCAAGTTGCGGACATTTTCACAAAGTCTCTTAAAGAAGTGAATTTTTCAAACTTTGATCTATGTTAGGCATTCAGAAAGTTGTCATTAAGGGGGAATAGGCTAGGCTCTAATGCTTCCTTCCTTCTCCTATTGTGTTACTATTGTAAATCCTTCAATCCTATCCCAAGTTTTTCTTAAGGGGGGATGTTAGGATATTTAGACACTTAGGAATTAGTTAAGATCTACTTGGTCTAATGTTTCGTTAAGTAAAAGTGTGTTTCTTGGTGTGCTTCTTTAGTATTCATTAGTATGCATTTGTAGTTAGGAAATATGATGGTCATAATATGTTCCCGGCATAGAGTGATCTAATGGTTCATATTCTCCTTGATCTTAACGACTACATTGATATGTGGCTTAACACTTGATTGGTCCATGATCTCTATTTAAAGAGCATGGAGGGTCATTTGCCAATGATCGATTGTGAGAAAATCTCTTGTAAAATATCTCTATAATATTTTTATTTTGCAGTAATAAATTTCTCCAAGTGGTCGTGTTGGATAGGGCCGTGGATGTTTCCCCATAGGGGTTTTACCACGTCAAAATATCGGTGTGTTTATCTTTGATCTGGTTGTGGGAGTGGTTACTGAAGGTGTTTGTCCTCTGTTGGAATACATGTGTTTTCGAACATCCACCTATGGATGGTAGTAGATGTACTACATAGCTTGGCACAATGGGTTGTCATAGAAGGTTTTAATACTAGACATCGCTTGCCCAATCAATAGATGAAGTGGTGAATCATTCCTTGTTTCCTTTATACATGTTTTGATGCCTTTGAACACATATACCCAAGGGGTTGAACATCCCTTAGTCAATGGAGTTACCTTAGGATCACTTGGGTGCACCTGGGTGCACTTGCTAACTGCATTAGGAATAGTTGGACTCACTTGTTGGATGTGGAAGGTTGGAAAACAAAGAACCAAAGGAAGCAAAGTCGATGGATTGCACTTGGATCCACCTTAGAGTGAAGGAGATTGCAAGTGAAAAGAAATACTCATATAAAATGAGGATGACTCAAAGGTGCTAAGGCATATAGAAAGGAAATCCTTGATCATTCATTTTAGTGTAAAATAGCTCTTCAATTTGTCCTAAGTTCAAGGTTGGCATAGTAGGGTGAATTTCACTAGCTAAGTGAGAAGAAGAATAAGAAAAGACATGTAGGAGGTAGGCCCATGGTTGCTTTAGGGGTTGGATTAACAGTCCTTGTAGGAAATAGTCCCTTGCATAGTTAAAGTCTAAAATGAGCCAAGGGAAGTTGGCTACACTACTCTATTGTACATTGTAACATTCTTCATATAAATAAAGTTAAGGCAATTTCCTTTGGTGTTTCCTATACTTGTGTATTGTGGTTGTGTTACTTGAATGAATGTTATGTTCCTTTATTTTCTTTGTGTTCTCTAAGTATTAAAATATTAGCTAAGTATAAGTATTGTTGGGTTGTTTTAAGGCTATGGTTGGATGTGTTCCTAGTGTTGGGTGAACTTGGTTGTATTGGACTTAGTTAAATTGAAAACAATTGAAGTAGAATCAATTGTACTTGAAGAATTCCAAATGTGTCTTTGGGTAGATTGAAATTCCATTGTTAAGCCATTGGATTGGACAAGGATGCATCCACGTGGATCTTATGAAGATAAGGGGAAATTGAGGATTCGGACGAACTGAGAATAGTTCATGAGGTAAGTAGTTTCATTGGTTTGAATAATTACTACCATAAATTTGTTGAAGGTTATTTTAAGATTTTAGCACCACTTAGTGATTTGTTGGAGAAGAAAAAACCATGGAATTGCATGAAGAAGTTCCAGGAAACATTCTATGAACTAAAGCACAGAACTGTGTTAGCACCTATGTTGAAGTTGTAAGACTGTGAGTAGTCATTATAAGTGTAGACATATGCTTCAGATTTTTCCATTAGAGATTTTTTCTCACGGGAAGGTCATCTGATGTTTAATGAGAGAAGAAAGGTAAAGGATAATGAATGGAGGTACCCCATCCATGAGAAAGATACGATTGTAGTTGAACGTTGCCTACAAGCATGGAGGCACTACTTGTTAAGTAAACCATTCATTGTGAAGACAAAAAATGTGGCAACAAGTTACTTTGCCACCCACCAAAGTTGTCACCTAAGAAAGCTTGATGGTAAGACTTATTGTCATATTTTGATAGGACTATTGAATACCAACTAGGCAAGTTGAATTCATCAAAAAATTCCTTAAGTAGTAAGGCACAACTTGCATCCTTAGAGGAGGATGAGTTTTTAGTTCCCATGGGAAGTCAAGTACAAGTTTTCATAGACTTCCTCAATCCCACAGTTTTGAACATCATGAAACAAGTGGAGAGAAAAATAATGAATTTTTGGATGTACGGTGTATTTTTATACTTTGGTGAACACATTTATGTGCCTAAGTCATCTAAACTTCAGAAGGAACTCTTGAGTGAGTGACATGATTTACTTTGGGTAGGTCACCCAAGATAGCAAAGGACAATGGCATTGTTGGAACAAGGTTACTATTGGGAACATATGAGGTGAGATGTGAAAGAATGAATCCAAACTTGTATTGTGTATCGAAAAGACAAGGCAAACTCAGAATGCAAGCTAATCCACTACAGCCTTTGCGAGTGCCCGAGAGGCCTTGGGAAAGTGACTCTATGGACTTCATCACTCAGCTTTCAATTTCACAAGGGTATAATGGGATTATGGTATTTGTTAACCAATTTTCCAAGTATTAAATATTCATACCAATGAAGGTTCCTTGTGTAGCATAAGAATCTACAAAGTTTTTATTTAAGAATGTTGTGAAGTACTAGGGTCTCCCATTGAGCATTGTGTCCGACAGAGACACAAGGTTCATGGGGAAATTCTGGACAAAGTTTTTTAGGCTTGTTGGAACCAAGTTTCTAAAGAGTTCAAGTTATCATATGTAGATCAATGGGAAAATATAATGTATCAGTGACCTTTTAGAGGATTACCTAATACATTTTATTCATGCAGACCAATTGAACCGACCAAAGTTGTTGGATGCAACCCAGTTTCATTACAACATCTAAAATATTTTTGAATAGGCTATAGTATATTTAATTTGGAAAATGGAAAACAACCATTAATACCCCACATAGTTTTGCAATGCTACTATGGTTGCAACCCATCAACCTTGGGGTGCTTGAAGGGATGGTAAGACAGATTGGAAATGGTTCACATTTAGTTGACGAATGTAGTGGAAAGGATGAAGCATTGAGAATATCATGATAGAAGGGAAGCAAAGTTTCAAGTTGGCAACTTGGTCTTACTTAAGTTGGGCATAGAACAATTCAAACCACCAAGTGTCATGTCTAGTGCTTTGCTACGGTGGTTTGAAAGACTGTTCAAGGTACTTGAAAACACTGGAAATGTCACTTTCATATTGGAGCTACCATACCACTACCACCAAATTTTCCACATTAGTGATTTGAATATTTGTAGGATTAATGAAGGTGATCCTAGCAGAGTTGCACCATCCAAAGCCTCCACATTGATCACAAACATGCCAAAGTTGGAAGTGAACAAGATAGTTGCAAACGATATTGCCCACCTTAGTAAAAATAAAAGGCATGAGTACTTTGTCATCTAGAAAGAAAACCATGAAGAGGAGAATAGTTGAGAAATAAAAGAGTCATAGTGTAAGTATGAAGAAAAGATCTAATAATTCAAGAAGAATAAGCTAGAGGAACTTAGACAAGTCTTGGTTAGAAATTGTTAAGATGAAAACAATTTTAGTGGGGGAGGATGTAAGGCCTCCGCCTAAGTATGGAAGTAGGTTCACTACCTAAATGGCATGGAGGGTTGTCATAGAAGCAATGATAAATTTTCCATGCCCAATCAATGGACATAGTGGTGAACCATTCCATGTTTCCTTTATACAAGTTGGAACACCTTGGGGGGGCGAGCCAAATGTTTAGACCCGAGGGGATAAATGTCCCTTGGTCATTGAAGTTACCTTGGTCACACTTGGGTGCACTTGTTGAGTGCATTGTGTGTATTTGGTTGCACATGGTTGAGAACACTTGTTCAATGTGGATGATTAGCAAGCAAGGCACTGAAGGAAGCAACATTGACGAATGGCACTTGGGTCCACCTTAGAGTGAAGGGGATTCCAAGTGCGAGGAAAGTATCATATGAAAGGATGACACCTCAAAGGTGTTAAGGCATATAGAAAGGAAAGCATTGGTCATTCATACTAGTGTAAAAGAGCTATGTTGTTTGTGTTAAGTTTAGAGTTAGCACAATAGGGTGAATTACACTAGCTGAGTGAGAAGAAGAAGATAGGGCCTGAAGGACGTAGGCATATAGTTGATTAAGGTGTTGGATTAACAGTGCTTGTAGGTAGTTATACCTTGTGTAATTGTAGTCTATAAATGTGTCATAGGTAGTTGGTTGCGCTCCTCTATTGTGCATTGTAACATTTTTCATATAAATAAAGTTAAGGAATTTTCCTTGGGTGTCACTTATACTTGTGTATTTTGGTTGTTTTACTTGGATGAATATTATGTTCCTTTCTTTACTTTGTGTTGGCTAAGTATTGAAATATTGGCTAAGTATAAGTATTGTCGCCATGTTTTAAGGCTATGGTTGAATGTGTACCTATTGTTGGGTGAACTTAGTTGTGTATCTAATATATAGTAGCTTAAGGTGAAGTTATATGCAAGCCTTAAGATATGAGGCATAATTTGGTTGTAGTAAGCATAGGTTGGTCGAACCATTGTGGCTAAGGCAAGGCGTTGTCGCATGACTAGAGATGACGAAAATAAAATTTCCAAGAAAGACTCTTAGTTTTGTGATAGAATATCTCTATAAGCATCTCATCTATTGTACACATTGTGATTTATTCAATCCAAGAAAATCTATAGAGTCAAAGCAATAACTTTTTGTCATGTGAAGCCTAAGACATTACATCAATGCCATCTTGAGTGGATCTTGTGACACATAAATTTTATAATAATCCTACACACGCCTTGGTCATTATGCTTGCATCATATACCAATCTATGCCATCATGCATATTAGTCCATCCATAGTTGAGTAGGAATTATAAAAGTCGCCAAAATTTTACTTTGATGGAAATGATATAACATAAGGTTAACATTAACATATCATAAAAAATCATTGGGGATGTTTTTTTATTTTTTACATTGGCTAATCATTTTTATTTTGATTTTATAAGAATTAAATTTCAACTCTTAAATAGAATTAAACTAAAAAATCATTAGTTAATAAGATGTTATGATCATTTTCCTATTGGGTAAGAGGTTAAATTGCAAACAGAGGTAGTATTTGGTCTCATGTGTGGGGCTAAGGCTAGAAACTGGTAGAAAGCACATGAATCCATTGAATTTAGTCTCAATGATGACTACAAGGGATATTGGATTTCTTGTGGATACTATATTGGAGGAAACTGTCGTTTGATCGTAGAATAAGAACTAAAATTGTTTCTAATTGGTTAATAATTGGTCTTCCTCTTCTTCTTTTCCCAAACAACACTTATATCAGAGGTTTATCTATTTATTGTCTATCCTAATAGTTTTGGTTTGAACAATAAACAAGTGAAGCTAAATCCAAGAAGAAAATATGGACATGTAAGCACAATGCCATTCAAACATCTCTCTCCCCAATTTGTGAAATAAGTTATTTTTGGCTCCATTTTGTTTCCTCTACCTTATGAGCACTAGGATCATCAAAATGTGTTGCTAATTGGTTTTAGATTAGATAATCAAATGTGTTGAGTCCAATCAACATCTTTGCATCTTCAAGACAAGTATCTTATTATCTTTCCAAATTAGAAATGTGTTTGCAATATTATTCTATTCAATCCAATCCAATAATTATACACCCATTTTCAAACAAAAAATATTAAATAACACCAAATAATCTCAATTTCTATGAACCAATTAGGTTTGATATGCACCTTCAAGATGCATACCTTTGAGTTCACACAAAAAGCCTATGTTTCAAATATTGAAACTACATGAATGCAACCTCAGGCTTTGCAATAGGAAGGTTGCACAATTTGGTTTTTTTATTGCATTCATAGATTTGCAAGGGGTCTTCACTCAATGAACCCGTGAAATAGCATGTGCATTCATGGAATATTAAATAATACCCCTAATTTCACTAGATATCTCCCAAAATCCTTTTGTTGAACCCCCCTCCCAATAGATCTTTCTAGTAAATAATAACCTTATTTTTTCTAGATACCCCTCTTTATACCCCTCAGTACCTTGCACCTCCCCCCCATTACCTACAATATATTGACTTCACTTTTCACAATTTTAAAACCCCCTTTATGAATGAACGCGATAAGATATTGGTCAACAAGGTGAAGCACTCATGTAGATTTGTCACATCTATTATATTTTTTGTTAGTTTTCTATCTTATTATCCAATATTTTTCACACAAAGAATATCTTTGTTAATTGTTTATCTTATTATCTAATTTATAGGGTTTCATTGTGCTCAAAATAACAAGAAGCGAAATTAGGTCTTTTACCTTGAAATCCAACAAATATCATTTTGAATTCATGGAATTACAAATATTAGGGGTTAACATTGCATAATTTGGTTGCAATAGGGGTATTTGAGGGTGTTAAATCCATTTTTGCATTAAAAACAACAATTTCATCAATCCAAAATTGCAATTTTCAAATAGATTCCATAGCCAAATTCTAGTGATGGTAAATCCAAAAAAAAAAAAAATCGTAGAATATTTAGCCTTCTTTGTATGGCCAAAGTTTTAACGTTCTATGAATTTTCCTTTTTTGGTCGCTCAAAATAATGGGAAGGGAAACAAGCATTTTTATCTTGAAATCCAAAAATAATTAATTTTTATTAATGGAATTGCAGGTATTATATATTAACATAACACACTCTGATTGCAATAGAAGTATTTGAGGGTGTTGTTCATCCATTTCTACATTAAAAACAACAATTTCATCAATCTAAAATTGCAATTTTAACAAAGATTGAATGATGGTAAGCTAGAAAAGTTCAAGTTCATAAAATACTGTGAAGCGAAAATGGTTTTCTTAGCTCGAAATTCGACAAGAATAATTTTGGATTGATGGAATTATAGACATCAGATGTTAACATTGCACAATCTAGATGCAATAGGGGTATTCAAGGGTGTTGAATCCATTTATGCATTAAAAACATCAATTTCATGAATACAAAATGCAATTTTAACAAAGGTTGCATAGTCGGATTTCAATGATGGTAAACTGGAAAAGTTCAATTTCATAGAACGTTTAGCCTTCTTTTTATGGTCATAGTCTAAACATTCTACAAAATTTCCTTTTTTGGACAACTCAAAATAACAAGGAAAATAATATTTTTACCCTCAAATACAACAAGAAGCATTTTTTATTGATGGAATTACAAATATCGGATGTTAACATAGCACAATCTAGTTGCAATAAGGGTGTTCAAGGGTGTTGAATCCATTTCCACATTAAAAACAACAATTTCATCAATCCATATTGCAATTTTGACAAAGACTACATAGGGATTCTGGTCGGTAAACTAGAAAAGTTTGAATTCCTAGAATGTTTAACGTTTTTCATATGGTCTAGTCTAAACATTCTATGAATTTGCCTTTTTCCATCCACTCAAAATAATGGGAAGGGAAATCGATATTTTTTGCTTGAAATCCAAGGAGAATTATACTCATTTTAACATAAACAAGATATATTTGAACCTTAGACCTCTCCTATATAAGAGCAAAGACTTTACCAATTAATAATGAGGTAATCCCCACAACAAATAGTGATATACAAACACATTTGGTTGTAAAAACAACTTTCCTAGACCTTCAAAATTTCTCACACTATCTACAAGCTATTGCAATAATCTCCACTCAAAATATCATGCACACAAGCATCTACACTCACCAACATGGATCCATCTTAACTTTGGATCTCTTAAGCACCAATAGAGATAAGAAAATACTTAAGTGTAGAATCTCTTGGTATTTATAAGATTTTGAGTTAATATGGATCTCTCTCTAGACACTCTATTTTATTGGTTTTGTATAAAATTTAAAATTGGGCTAATCGTACATGACACAAAAGTTACAATGTCTTCAAACCTCAATCCTCTTACATAATACAAGGAGATAGTGCGACATCCACATGCTCTAAAACAAATATGTAATAATAATTCATTGCAATTCACATTCATTCATTTATTTTTTCCATGCACACGTTTGAGTATTCACCATAATATTACTTACTAAAATGCATTTAAAAATTTTCACACTTCAGTTTTTAATCATGTTTCTAAACCAATAAACATTCAAAATTTTATAATGTTTATATAGGTCAAATTATTAAGAACATATGTTTCTTACTTGAAGGTCATATGTTCAAATTCTTCCTTAGAGGTCACATATTCAAAAGTGAAAGGGTAGGGTATATACACCTCCATAAACTAAGTATTGAAATAATTACACAAAAGAGATCTCTTATACCACAAACAAAAAAATCTCACACATCAATTTAATGTCTCATTAGATTGTGACCTTAAAATTAAATTATTATCATTATTAAATTTTATTTTTTTAGATATAGAGGAATCAAAAATTACTTAAACCAGGTCTAGAAGGAGGTTGGGTAAAATAATTGTACAAAGAGATCCCTTAACCCCAAAAAAAAAAAATCTTATATATCAATTTAATGTCTCATTATATTCTAATCTTAAAATTAAATTATTATTATTAATAAAAATTAAAACATAATATAAACTTAATGAGGAGTTGCATATTCATTTTTATATACTAAACAGTAATATGACTAAATTAAAATATCTATTATCTAAAAAATAAAAGAACATATACATCAATTTGTTGTAACACTAAATGATAACTTTAAAATTAAATTATCATTATTAATAAAAATTTATACATAATATAAATATAAAAAAATAAACATCTAATTCAATTCATATAATTTATATATTTTTTAATTTCCTAAAACACAGCTGCCAATATCCAGCTTGCTACCCAATATGCTGACTATAATCTACTTACAGAATTAAAATGCTGCTTAGCAAGCTGGATATTGCTAGCCCACTTAAGGAAAACATAATTTATTTAAAATTGTTGAATTATATTTTTTTCAAATCTTTGAAATTGACATCTGAAAAAATTGACCTCTATCAAATTGAAATGTGACCTGCCCTGATTGATTAATTGCTGTCAATCTGAGGAGACATGACCCCTTGAACTTCACAAATACAAATGAGAAATATTACCCAATAAATCTTGTGATGGTCATTACATCAAGAACTACGCTCTGTCACAACCTTCGTAATAGTCATCATATGTTTAAACTCGTCAAAATCCACGAGCCCGTCGGAATTCTTATCCACATTACAAATCATCTGTTCAACATTGTCCCCGTCGGCTAATCCCAGCCTGGTGAGCACGCTCTTCAACTCTGCCGCGGAGATAAAACCGTCGCCGTCCTCGTCGAACACCCTGAACGCCTCCCGTAATTCCTCGTCCTGCTCTTCCCCTGTCGCGCCCTCCATCGCCGGGGTGTCGTAGCCGCAGATCTGGTCTCCCACAGACCGGTGTAGGGCAGCGAACCCGTCGAAATCCAGCCCCTCGGCCCCGTCCTGGAAGAAGCCGCGAATCGTCGGTTCCAGATTGGGCGGCGGGATGGGCAAGCCGAGCTTCTCCAGGGCAAGGCCGAGCTCGTCGACGGAGATCTGCCCGTCGCCGTTACTGTCGAAGGCGTCGAAGATTCTCCTCAGCCTCACGCTGTTCAGGCTATGGTTCCGCAGCCTGAATGACCGAGAGGGCCGGGTAGTCTGCCCATTCGGCGACCCGTATGCGGCCGATGGAGGCATATTCTGCTGAACAGATGGCTGTGAGAGAGACTGGAACCTCCAGGGACCCGTAAGGCCGCAACTGCCGATAAGATAGATACACAATGATGATGTATATACACAAATAGCAAGATCAAAGCAAAAGGAAATGGGATCCAAACGCGCAAAGTTCTCTTCTGCAAGCCTTAAAAAAGAGCTCCGCAAAGTGCAAATACTAATGAAGTTCAGTGGCTGGCTACGAAGGACGCCGATTTGAGGGTAATTTTTTACACGAATTAAATCGATGACACTAAATAAAGACTACCCACAGTAGGTTACGCACCAAGAAGTTTCTAATTACAGACTAAACCCCACAGTAGGTTACGCACCAGGAACTTAGCCGACATTTTAGACTTGACCATCATGGGGATTTTGGTTTCTGATTAGGGTTTGTTCCGAGGGAATAGGATGGTTCTCGGTATGTGCTTGGCCCGTGCCTGGAAGGGTCCAAACCGCGTAAGGATGGGAAGGTCATTGGTCCACATTTTAAAATGTACCGCATACTTTTAAAGATATGAGCCCCAAAGAAAATGAAAATGGGTAGCATATTAATATTATTATTTAACAAAAATTTTACAAGTTGGGTAGTAAATTAGGTTTACTATGTTTTTTATTATTAAATAAGAGTTATTGGGTGTCAATTGAGTATAGATTGGGTGGTTGAAAGAAATGATTATTATCAATTCCCATAAAAATTGACATGTTGAGCTCATAATGAGTGCTCTTTCTTGGGCAAAAGAAAGAAGAATTTTTTTATTCTTTTTGCAGATTTTAACACAAGAAAAATAGGATCATGACACTCAAGTCTAATTTTGATGTTTTTTTGTGCAAAATTGAAAAAAAAATATTATAAATTTGAGTTCCCCTTGCAAAATACCCAATTTCAAAAAGAAAACCATTCAAATCAAAGTCCATAAAGCAAAGATATTGTTGATTACGCCGAAAGGCATACACCTATTGACAATGAACAGATTTAAT
Source organism: Picea mariana (assembly GCA_032191745.1). Classification (NCBI taxonomy): domain Eukaryota; kingdom Viridiplantae; phylum Streptophyta; class Pinopsida; order Pinales; family Pinaceae; genus Picea; species Picea mariana. The sequence continues at coordinate 159,425 of JASDQU010308044.1, read as the reverse complement.
AGGGGTTTAGTGCTTAATAAGTTTTCTATGGACATGATTAAATATGGCTGGAATATTCTTAGTAGTCACACAAAATAAATGGTTGTGATTTCAATCATTAACTTCCTAGCTATTATAAAGACATCCTTTTATGTGTTTACTTTTTTACATTTACCTAATCATATTTAAAAATTACTTTGATTGCTAATTGATTGTCACCTAAGTGATTAACAGAAATTAAAATATTAACACCAGATAAATGAAGCCCAACCATTTATTTGTTAATCAATAATAAAATTCAATATATTCTTTTAAAAATTCTTTTCATTTTATCAACCTTTCTGTTGATCAGCCACAATTATGTGGCTGTGCTAGTTTAAAATCAACTATTCTAGGGTTTTTTTCAGTGTCAAATACAAGTATTTCAATGTAGACATCTTTTGACTAAGTGCCCAAATTGTAGTGAGACTAGCGCCAACTCAAGCAAAGTAGATGTGGGATTTTAAAATAGTAGTCATTTTGAATAGGGTTGCAAAAGTTATACCTATTTCAAGTTGGGACCTCAAAACCCTAAAGGGAAATGTTTATGATGTAATTATCTTTCTCTTTGATTGCAATAAGGTCAATGCCATTAGAAGTAGAGTGCATGTATCATTCCCAAAGTGGAGTCATAATAGTGATTATGATCAATATTAAGGACCATTGAAAATTCTGAGCCCTAAAACCTTAACGAAACCAAAGAATGGCAATGTTGAGAAACATGATATGGGAGGATCGAGAATATCAATAATAAGAGCCTTGAAGGATATTCAAACAAAATTGCAACAAATTTAGGGGATCGATATCCTTGATGCAATCAAATTAAAGTATACAAAGAAATATATACTTAGTATGATTTAGGGGAGGCTTGTGATTTTTTGTATATAGATAGTGATCATTTCTAGGAAGACAACTCTTTCCAACATCTCTTTGATAACCCTACTCCACCATATGAAGAGAGCATCATTAAGGGAAGTTAAGAGTTGATTATGACTACCAGTTTTCAACTTGCATATTCCCTAGTGGTAGTGTATCTTCCAAATCCACGAGTGACCTTTTACATCGATGTGGATGATCTTTCAGACATAAATGGTTATATTTATTTGGATCCTTATGACTATAGTAGGCATTCAAAGCACGATGCTTAGTCATTCATTGAACTATGTTGTCATCAATTGGGAGCCTACATGAGCACTTGGACATAGGACTCGGGTTTGTGGATGGGCTTCTTGAACTACCTTAGCATTGAGGCTAGTACTTGTACATGGGACCTTGGCTTATGAACACGCTTCTTATACTATTTCAGCATTCTGGTCAACACTTGTACATTCTAAGTTAGCACAGAAGTGGAAAATTTGGTCATTTTGTAGCGCTATGGTCTATTTTGCAGTGTCGGTGAATTAGGATTTTTTCAGTGCTCTTGAATTACGAGATTTCACAGTGCCAACTTCATCAACACCAGTTTCAAAAATATTCAAAATTTGGCAAATAAAATTGGCTTTTAAAGCCAATTTTGGCTCTCAGGTTTTTGTGCAGAGTACTAGTGATTTTATCAAAGTAGGGTACTAGTGATTTTGGGTTTTTGTGCAGGGTACTGTGATTTTATCAAAGCAAGGTACTAGTGATTTTGGGTTTTTGTGTAGGGTACTAGTGATTTTATCAAAGTAGGGTACTAGTGATTTTGGGTTTTTGTGCAGGGTACTGTGATTTTATCAAAGCAAGGTACTAGTGATTTTGGGTTTTTGTGTAGGGTACTAGTGATTTTATCAAAAAATTATTGGACCCAATCTCCAAGTTAAGCTAAGTGATTTTATCAAAGTAGGGTACTAGTGATTTTGGGTTTTTGTGCAGGGTACTGTGATTTTATCAAAGCAAGGTACTAGTGATTTTGGGTTTTTGTGTAGGGTACTAGTGATTTTATCAAAAAATTATTGGACCCCATCTCCAAGTTAAGCTAAGCTCTGAGCTATCAAGCATTTAAGCCAAATGTCGAGCCAAGCACCTAACACAACACACAACTCAACACAAAAGCCAGCGCTCAAAACCAAGCGTCAAGCCATGGAGGAGGAGTCCACAAAGGATATGTCTAAGTGCATTACGCGTCAAGAAAAAGTGAGGATATTGGTATATAAAAACGATTGTAAATTTTCTTACACCATTGATGTGGGATATATCCCACTACGTAAATATAAAACGTAGCACTGTCCAAAACCAAATTACACTAGGTGTCGATATTAACACTCCAGGGGTTGAGTCAATTCTTCAAACGCCCAACTATTGAACAACAAATGCCAAATGTAAACTCTTATTACGAAATGCCAAGAAGTAAATGGTGTGTGCAAGTGTCGATGCAAGCAATCAAGTGTCTCCTTGACCGCCAAGCTGTAGAATGAGGAGGGCATTTTCAAAGATGGAAGGTGTATTGATGGAGTGTGGATGAAGACGGCTTATTCTTTGCCATTTCAATTACTTCTGTAATTTTAGAGGAAGATACATATCTCAAGTTCGCAGTCGAGCATGTGATTGAAGACAACAAACATGACATACATATTAGTTCCTTGGCAATGCATCATATCATGACAAATTTATTGAACGCTTCCATCGAGAGGTGACAAGTGAAATTTTGGCATCATCTCGGTCTGATTTAAGATGCACTCATTAAAGTAGATTTTAGGTTGAGGTGAAAGCAATTGACGATTACAAGTTCTTGACTTCTTCCTCGAGTCCGCTAACTTGCAGAGGTTTTACTTTGGGAGTAAATTGGAGAATGCAACCAAGGATGCTCCTAATACAAAGTACAACATTCTGGAATGAACATTGTTGTAGAGGTTTTGGAAGTTCAAGTTGCAAAGACAATAGAATCTTCCTATGGACAATTTGACCCAAATTTTATATCTATCAGATACAAAGCTCATGAAGTCTTGTAGCATTTGTAATGATTCAGTGATTTAATATTTGAAGCACTTGGTTATCTTTGAGATAAAAATGATATGAGGTAGAGTATCAGGTAATAATTCTTGTTTTATTCTTTTTTGGGATATTCGCAAATTAAAAATATCCAAATATCACCAAGACCTAGCAGCCAAATCTTAAATATCTATCGAAGTAATCAAATACATAGGTGGTAGCAAGGAGATAAACATCAACAAACTCTTATTTTCAAGCAGATGTGGGACACTTATCCTCTTATGTGTCGAGCCCTCTCAAGCAAGTTATATTCATTCTATTTTTAGGAGATATGTTCCACAAATGAAGGCAACAGTTTAGCTAATCCTTGGCATCGAGTTCACCAACTCCATATTTGTAGGATATATGTGGCAGAGTATCCTTGATTTTAGGAACAGAATTAGTGGGAAAAACTTATCTCAAAGACACTTGACCAGAGGAAAGAGAAGTGGCAGCAAGAATTGGACACTTGATAGCAGTTATCTCCAGCCAACAAATCCACCAGCTTTCAACAGCTCGAGATTATTGCAACCAATTCTAGTTTTAGATTTATTTTTATTGTTTTTCTTTCCATGGAACAAGGAGGAGATAGTTATTATTTTTATTATTTAAGCAAGCATTTTGTATCGGATAGGGGTTCAGTCTAGATCCGAGAGGAGCTCGAGAGAGCTGAGGGGATCATCCTTGGGGTTAAGAGACTCTTGTAAGTTTTTAAGTTTCTATCCTTGGGGTTAAGAGACTCTTGTAAGTTTTTAAGTTTCTGAATATATGCTATATATCTTGATCTGAGTTTCAATTGTGTCTCAAGAATCAATTGTTTTTCCTATGTGATCATTTTTTTTCTCTCTTGATTAAATGTAAAGAGTTCTTACACCTGATGTATTAGGAACTCTTGTATTTCAAATTCATGAACAATAAAAGATTTGTTGCAAATGCCTATCTTACATTTATTATATTTAATCACCTTTATTTGGTGTTGGGACTGATTTACAGTTATTAAATATTATGTTGTGTATGTGTGAATTAATCCTGACATGAGATTTTCACATTCATATATGTTTCCTTCATATCTTCTATTCTCTCTTCAAACCTTAGATTATTGAGTATTGGACACAATTTCCTTATTTGTGAGAGTATATTTTGTTTTTGGAGGAACTTGTTGTGTTGACTCCATGCCCAATGATATAGAGCTCACCGATCTGCAATGACATTGTTTCCCTTTCCTTTTCTCGTACATTCTTGCTTATCCATATAAGCATAAACCAAATTTATCATTCATATCTAAATGGGTATTGGGATTATCCTCTAGCAGTCTGAGGGTAACTTCTAGTACTAACACGTTGAACCTTGGTTTATGGGTGTACATCATCATTGCAAGTATTAAGGGTGATGCTTCTTGAATGGGGGTGCAATGGTAACAATAGTGTAGGTGGTCATTCAAGGTAAGGTGCATTGGGCCCACTATGTTTTTTATCATTAAATAATACCTACTAGGTAGTTAGCATTGAATAAATGTATTGTAGTTTTCATCACAGAAATTTCACTAGGTAGTTAGCATTTGGTTATGATTAGGGTTTTCTAACTAGCTATAAAAAATGATGGAGTCCTCCTTATGAGTAATGTATTGGAGTATATTATCTTGGAGCTTATCTCATCAAGAGGTTTCCCCCTTGAAGAGGCAAGTGGACAAGGGTTGGTCCTTATGTAAAAAGATCATTATATGATGTTGTCCTAGCTTAAGGGTATTTTGATATATGAAGTAAAGGGGATTTTCTATCTTATTCTTAGATACCATTTTGTGATTCAATTTTAAGGGTTAAGGATCACAATGGATCCTAGACTTTACGTTCTTTTAACATGCATTAGTTCTAGTGTAGATTTGATGCTTGTTATAGGTGCAATTCGACAGTATTTTGGGTTCATAAGTTGGATGTAGTTTAGACCTTTTTTTTATCTTTCACGCAAAATCATTATGGAGATAAAATCTAACTTAATAAACCTAACTATAATGGGCTTTGTTACCATACAATAGCCATTGGATCACATGGTAGCCCATTGACGCTAACTCATGCCCATATCGCTTTGATATAGCTACCATGTTGAGTTTCATAAATGGTAGTAGTCACCGTGGATTCTCTTGTAGTCATGTGACGTTATTATTATGCCTTGAAATCTAGAATTGAAAATATCCTTCAATGTATTTTATTAGACTGTCGAGTCTATTAAGCCGAACATATTTCACAACTTATGCATTTTGCACTACACAACTCTATTTACATATCTAACACACCTTCATGAACCGGGTTGTATATAAATTATATGCATTTCATGCTACATAACTTTCCCCACAAACCCATCCTTTACTTATTTGAATTTACAAAACGTCTGACTCTATGAATTTGTGTCTTGTGGGAACTTTATGTTTTATAAATTACACAAACCCTTTTATGAACATGACGTTGAATTCAATCTATTTTGGAGTCCTTTTGGGTTCGGGATCCCGCATAGGTTGAGTTCAATTTGTTTATATTCTACATAAGATACACTACTGATTTGACCCCAAATTAAAGCCATTGGTTTGTATGGCAAGGGTAACAAGGACTCTAACACAAGACCCCATTCACCACCTCAAAGGTTGCCACATGGAAATATTTGAAATTTCCACATGAAACATAAAATATTAATAGAATCCAATTAAGTCTGACAGTGGGTTACATGGACACACATCAAAGTCTAACAATACCATGTAACCATGTTGATGTTAGTGATAATGATTGAAGGGAAATGTGTATAAATTAGGGTATGACATGTAGCACTAATGGTGTCATCACAAACAACCCTAAAGAATAAGGGGAGGATTCTTGATGTGTCATGTGGCACTGATGTAGATTGGGATAAGTGGTGTAATTTGTTCCTTTTTCATCAAATTTTCCCATGTATCTCACATTCTAGATTTGGAAAGGGGGATTAATTGTCTTTTATAGAAGTTTTGGGTTTGTCTGGTCAATCACATTTTTCTCTTCTATTTCTCACTAATACAAGTCAATCCCAGATTCAATGCCAAGCTTAGCCCTATTTCATATTCCTTTTAGGGATAATAAGCTAGCTAAATCATGGCTCGTATGTTATGAAGTTGCATAACCTTTCCAAAGGACCCAACGACAACCCAAAGTTATGATTCATAATATTTAGGGTTTGGAATATTGCAGGCATATTTAAAATTGTATTTAACAAACACATGAAGGAAATCTTCCAAGACACAATGTCCATGTGGCACATATTCGATGAAATCTTAGGGGGACATGCGGTACACTAAGAATGTGTCATGTTATTGTACTGATGTCAATAAGGTATGCCTCAACTAGTGTATGGGACAATAATTATTTTTGTCACGTGGAATAATTATGTCAGTGGAAGAAGATTGAAGAGACATATAATGGCTCAAGACGACATGACCATGTGATAATATTGTGCATGTTAGCAGGTAAGTCAAATATGACTTCATTAACTTCTACAATTTTTTTGGATTTGTGAGGTTTAGAAGTACTCGGTCTGTTATGAACCAACACCTTGAGAATCATAAAAAGTCAATGAATATAGTCCACTTAAAGGGGGACACCTTCTTTTACAATATATCAAATTCAGAAGACAAGATAAGATGATCCCAAGACTATATATATATATATATATATATATATATATATATATATATAGAGAGAGAGAGAGAGAGAGAGAGAGAGAGAGGGTTCAATTATAATGAAAGGGCACAATGAAAATTTCTAGCTTACCTACTAATATAACAAAAAACTAATAATGAATGCTTATTAGGGCCTTATCATAGGGGCCCAAGGGCCTTACTTATTTAAAAAAAAAAATCCCTCAAAGCTTGTAATTGAGGGTGTTTCTTCACGAACTGCTCATTTTACCATGTAGTTGCTTCTAGAGGCATATTCTTCCACTTGATTAGGTACTCAATAATGGTTCTATTTTGAAGAGATAGAGAATGTTGATCCATATTTTTTTCTGGTTCAAGAATCAACTTCCCTTCTTCATATAATTTTGGAGGTTCTATTTTCACTGGCATAGTTTGTCCCAAAACCATTTTTAGGAAATATACATGAAAAACCTTATGAATGCGAGAAGAAGACAAATCTAACTTGCATGCCACTTGTCCAATCCTATGAATAATCTTGTAGGGTCCATAAAATTTTGGAGCTAATCTATGATTCTTCTTTTGTTTGAGTGTGGATTGCTTATAAGGTTGTAGTCTCAAAAATACCTAATCACCCTCCTCAAATTGTCTTTCACTTCGATATTGAATTTTTTTTGTTTCATCATGTTTTGCACCATTTAAAGGTTTTCCTTAGGAATTTTCAAAGTTTCTTTAGTATTCTCCATATGTGACTCTATTTCTATTACTTTGGACTTATCTTGTAAAAAGTATGAGTATATCCATAAAGGACCTCAAATGGGGACATTTTAGTAGATGTGTGATAGGTAGTATTATACCACCATTATGGAAGAGGAAGCCACTTCATCCATTAAGATTTATTTTTGGAAGAATAACATCATAGATAACCCTCCAAACATTTGTTAACTATTTCTGTTTGATCATATATTTGTGGATGATATGTTGAACTCATAACTAGTATTGTTCCACTCATCTTCCATAATTCTTTCCAAAAATTAAGACTCTTGATGTTCTTAGGAGTAGGCCTTGTAATAGCATGGATCTTTTGAGGGGCCACCTTAACCCCTTCTCTTGAAACAATATGACCCAAATATTCTACTTCTTGTTTCCAAAAATAACATTTGGATCTTTTTACATACAATTGATTGTTCTCAAGAATTGGTAAGACTTTGTCCACATGTTTATGTGGTCTTCCCATGATTTGTTATATATATGTATATCATTAAAGAAAACCAAAAAAAAAAATTCTAATATGGGTTCGAAAAATTGTGTTCATAAGACTTTGAAAATTCGAAGGAAAATTAGTCAACCCAAAAGGCATGACCAAGAACTCATAGTTCTCATCATGAGTTTTAAAATCCATTTTGGGAATGTCATATTTTCTTAATCTGATTTGGTGTTATCTTGATTTAAAATATATCTTTGTAAAATAAGACAGTCCACGAAGCTCATCTAATAGCTTATCAATTTGGAATAGGCAATTTATCCTTTATAGTGATTTTGTTTAAAGCTCTATAATCATGACACATCCTCCAAGAATTATCTTTTCTTCTCACCATCACTATTGGAGATGAAAATGAACTCCTACATGGTTGAATAATACACAAATCCAGCATGTCTTGTACTATTTTCTCAATCTCCATTTTTTGTCGATGAGGATATCTATAAGGCCTTTTAATAGGAGTACTTCCCAGTATTAGTTCAATTTGATGTTCATGATCTCTAGATGGAGGTAGACCTTTAAGAATTTCTTAGAAGACCCTATATCACTTTTCCAATGTGCATCTTAATTAATCTGGAATATTTTCATCTTCCTACGTAACTTCCATAGAATAAAGTTTCACCACAACTCCCATGATACCATATTTTAGGAGCTCTTCCAATCTATGAGATCTGATGAATTGAGAAGGTCCATATTTTAACCTTTTGAGTTCATATTGAATCCCTTCCAATTCAAATCTTATGTATAATTCGTTATAGTTTGTAGAAATTGTACCTAATGTTCTCAACCATTGAATCCCTAGAACAATTGTTTGGTTTTTATAGTCTTTGCAGTGAAACTCTAGTCGAGGTGAATCAACTAGTGATTGAAGTCAATCTAGATCGACAACAAGTCAAAGTCGAGGTGGATCAACAACGGGTTGAAGTCGAGGTAGATTGACAGCAAGTCGAAGGTCAAGGAAGTCGACTGGGTAAAGTCAAAGTTGAAGATATCGAAGGCAAGTCAACCAACAAGAGGTCAAAGTGTGAGCATGAGACGACCGACCAAAGACCGAATGAAGGTCGACTGGTAGTCAACTGGTAAACCCAACTTGGAGTCAACTGTAACATAATCCTAAGATTTGTGGGATTTGTAGCCAATGATATGCATGGATATGTAAACTGTTTTGGGTGCCAATATTTAGGGTTTTTCCTATTGTAAAGCCTATAAAGAGGCGTGTTGTAAGTTCGTAAAGGATAATGATGTAATGCACTTATGCAGGTTAATGCATATGTAATTGTAGTGTTATGTTTTCCTTATTTACAGATCATTAGTGTTACTAGTGTTCTTTTACTTCATTATAATTAACATATATATCATGTACTAAGCAGTAGCAACATAAACAAGAGACAAAAAAAGAACACAAGAGATTTATCCTGGGAAAAGTCCAAATGGGGAAAAAACCCAACAACCTTTCTTATATAGATTTTGTTCACCAACCAAGTCCAATCAGATAAACCCTAGCACAATTGCTAGCTTAACCAAAAATACCACCCCAGCTGCAGCACCAGCACCATACAAAGGTAGCACACTTCCTCAAGGAGCAAGGCACAAGAGAGAGATACCAAAAGACTGAGCAATAATAAATTATGTAGTTGCAGCTACTGCATCTCCTCCTCCAAACTTGCACCTTTATTCTGCGTAGCTGGGAGAGAGTGTGTGTGTACAAATGAACCAAGACTTCCTCTATTTATAGTCTTCCTGGCCACTAGACTGGGTCGACTTCTTCTCTGGACAAGTGTCTTTTCATTATTACTTTATTCTTCTGGGTCGAATTCTCTTCTAGGGTATTTCAATATATGTTCAATGGATCTCTTGCTTTCAGAATATTCTCTGCATCTAAGAAACGAAATCTAGGAGGGAAAGATCATCTTGCAACTACCAAAAGATCAACACTTCCTCTTAGTTAGGGAGGCATATTTCACGATGTCTTCATCTAGTAGTCCACTAACTACTCTGTAATCTGCTAGCAGAAACACAACTTTTGCAATGCCTTCGGTAGCTCGAATCATTAGGCATGGTCTCTTTGATCAAGCGGTAGCACACATAGCTAMATCAAGAGATATGGTAATCTCTATGACAATCAGCTAGTAACACACATCTACTATAATGTCATTCAATAGATCACAATTGTTGCCAAGTAGTACAAAACTATTTTCCAGTTACACACAGTCRCTACTAGAGGAACACATCCACTGTAGTAGCACACAACTATTTTCCAGAGTCACACAGCCTCCGCTAGTGGAACACATCCACCGAAGTAGCACAAAACTATTGTCTGAAGTCACATAGCCTCCACCAATGGAACACGTCCACTGAAGTAGCACACAACTACTATCCACAGACACACAGCCTTCATCATTGGAACACATCCACTGAAGTAGCACTAAGCTATTGTCTAGAGTCACACGACCTCCGCCAGTGGAATACATCCACCGAAGTAGCATACAAATACTATCCATCCACCGAAGTAGCACACAACTACTGTCCGGAGATACACAACCTCCGCTAGTGGAACACATCCACTAAAGTAGCACACAACTAATGTCTGAAGACACACAGTCTTTGTCATAGTCTTATGACAATGTGTGTGATGTTTCTTCTCTCAGCAGGTCCAATAGTGCATTACCCACTCAGTCACCTCACATGACTGATCCAGGGAACCCTTGGCTAGAGGGGTTATCCGACATTATAAGAAGCAACACACCTCCCTCTTAACGAGGGTGGACATTTGACAACACTCCAAGCTTGTCCCTGAAGTACTCATACTTCATTCTTGACAAGGGCTTGGTGAGAATGTTCTCTATCTGCTCATACGTGGATATGTACTGGAGCTCCAGAACTCTTCTCTCCACCATGTCCCAGTTGTAATGATATTTTATCTCTATATGCTTAGATATGTCATGGAATACAAGGTTCTCGGTAAGCTTCACACAACTTTGATTGTCACAATGTATCAAATTTGGCTCCACTTCTAGATCAAATATCTCAGCTAGCAACTTCTTAAGCCACATTGCTTCACAACTTTCCACGCTTGTTGCGATATACTCTGCTTCTGATGTACCGAGTGCCACTAATCAACCATTAGATCATGCTTGATCCCAGACTAAAAAAAGCATCTGGAAGTACTCTTCTAATCCACTGCACTCCCTGCCCAGTCAGAATATGTGTATCCCAACAGTGTCACATCTCCACTTGAGACATATCTCAATCCATATCCAATTGTACCATGAAGGTACCTCAACATATTCTTTGTTTCCATCCAATGTACCTCTCTAGGTTCAACCATGTGTTGATTCAAGGTAATCACTACAAAGAATATGTCTGTCCTGGTGTTAACCAGGTACACAAAGGATCTAATCAATTGTTTGTACATCGTGGGATCTGCCAAATATAAGATTATTCACTCAAGAGCTTCAGATTTATCATCATGAATGTGATCATGGACTTGCAATCCATCATATTGAATCTCTGTAGAATCTCAACAATATCTTTTCCCTGGATAAGGAAAATATCAGTTGATCTCTTCCACACTTCCAATCCCAAGAAGTAATGCATCATACCAAGATCCTTCATCTAGAACTCTGAAGCAAGCTCCCTCTTGCACCCAACTATGAGATTCTCATCTCTTGTCAAAAACAAGTCATCCACATGTAGGATCAATGGGAAACCATCAAATAAATGTTTGATTTGGAATATCATGCCATGGGTGCCTGCTTAGGCCCATACAAAGCCTTCTTCAATCTATAGACATGAGACTCCTTCTCATGTATCTTGTGATTTCTCTGTGTACACTTCTTCTGGCTACCAAATCAATTGTCTTGTCATAATCTTCTCCCTCTTGCTGGGAGAATCCTCAGGCCACAATTCAATCTTTGTACATCTCTATGCATCCATCTGCACCATGCTTGATCTTGTGGATCAACTTGGAAGTCACTATTGACTTTCCTTCTAGTCTCAAAACCACCTCTGGCACATCATTCATTATGATGGATTGATACTCCTCCATCATGGCATCCTTCCATTCCTGCTTCTCAACGGCTTCTTCAATGGTGGAAGGCTTTGAATCAATGATGTTGCTCATCAATGCCACATAGCTAGAAAACATGTGTGGTTTCTGGAACTTAGACAAACTCTATATCCCATTCCTTCTGACTAGATGCCTCCTCTGTCACTATAACAAGGTCTATCGAGACAAGGGAATCCTCCCAGGAGATCTCACATCTCCTAAAATCCTCTGAAGATTCGATCTATATTCCTCAACTCATGGAACCTATCTATCAGTCCTGGAAGATGTCTCTCTCTTTTATGTGAATCTAAGAAGGAATAGTTTATGAATGAAAGTCTCTAAGCCATTGAATCTCTTTGAGATCAGGCTCACTCTGAATTTGCATGCTCCCTATGAAGCTTGACTCCCTCTGATATCTAGATCATTCTGAGTTGGTACTTGTTGGGGCCACGTGCCTCACCACTGGTGGATTCATTTGCTTCTCTTCATAGTATGGCTTATTAATGCCATGTATCTATATGAGAACATGCTTTCTTACAACATTGTTTCTAGGTAGGCCCTTCTAACACCAGTGACTCTTCCTGATGATCTGAAGAGTGGTAAAATTAATTGTACAATCATCTTTGGAGCCTTCTTCTCCTCACAACCGATCTCCATAAGAGATACTCTTCTTCGTCTTCTACTTCACATGGGTGTGTACGTTCATGTACATAGTTCTATGTCTCAACTGGATACTGTCTAAAAAGTTTCCTCCCGCAACTGTCATCATAGCTCCTTCTAAGAGCTATCACCTATGACCTGCCTAGAACAAGATACAAGAACAACATCTCCATGGTAACCTCCATGGAATGGTTAGTAATCAAGAACATCTCCTATAGGAGATAATTTTGCAGACAAGTATATCATTAACAATGAGAATTTTCTTAATGGTAATCGTACCGACAATATTCAGGTGTACTTAAACATTTGATAGCAATAGAAAATAATAAATTTGTAAATATTTTTATCCTAGGTACAATACTTTCTTAAGCAACAACAATATAAAATATCAAACCTGATATGAAAACCTGGAGTCGTGTGTTGTTTTCCTGCTTGAGTTTCCTTCTATCGTTCATATGAAAACACCATTGTCTAATAGAAAAATTCTTCATCCTTTGATGCCTTTGAGTGCTCTTCGACTTCTGCTACATGTGCATGGTGTTTCTTCATCTCCTTTTCTTTCTCATGTTTGTGAGGACATTGTGCGGCATAATGTCCTATCTTCCTACAATTGAAGCATTGAACCTTTTCCACATCCCTCTTACGACGTGGCTTCTTAGACATCCTTAGACTGCCTTTTTCTCTTTCCTTTCTCTTCTTCACTTGTGCTGCAAGTGCTTGGTTTTCCCCATCATCTAACTTTTGTTTCTTGGACATCAATCTAGATTCCTCTTGAGAGAAACCTGCCCATAACTTATAAAACTTGGGTAACTTCCTTCTTGCACAAATTCCTTGGAAAAATGGGTTCTAGGAGGGAGGGAAACCATCTAGCATAGTGGTTACTAGTTCAAAATATTCTACTGGATCTCCAATGGCTGCTAACTAGTCTTTGATTTGTGAGATCCTTGTAAAGAAGTTGGTTATCGTCTATGACTTGTTCATAGTCACATTTATGAGTTGATGTCATAGGGTAAGCTTATGATTGGTGTTCTTGCTTTCATAGAGTCTGGTTAGGGCATCAAACATCTCCTTTGTAGTCGTTATTTCTAATACATTGGGTATCAAGTGATCCTTGATTGAGTCTGTCAAGATCTTCTTGGCCTTGACCTCATTCTTCTTGAACTTTGCCTTTGCTTCTTCGTCTTCGGGTTCCAGAAGCATCTTCTTAACATGATCCAATAATTCATTCTCTTCTAGAATAAGTTGTATTATATGCTTCCAGGATCTGAAGTTATCTTCTCCATCCATTCTATTCTCAACTCTCATACTGGTTGACATTTTCGCCGGTAGAAACCCTAGCATTGAAAAACCTCTATTTTTCAGACTTCACCAAACTGCACGTTGAGGGTTTCAGCAGGTGCGCTAGGTTAGGGTGAACTTCTATGTGAAGGAATTATTCCCAACGTCTTTTGTATAGTGCTCAATGAGCTTGAAAAAGTATTGCAATTGCAAGGTGTTGTTGTAGCGATCTTCCTTCCAGTGGTCAAATTGTTCTGAAGGTAACCAGCTTTGATACCATGTTAGATTTTACTTATTTACAGAGAATTAGTGTTACTAGTGTTCTTTTACTTCATTACCATTAACATATATATCATGTCCTGATCAGTAGAGACATAAACAAGAGACATAAAAGAATACAAGAGATTTATCCTCGGAAAAGTCCAAATGGGGGAAAAACCCAACAACCTTTCTTATATAGATTTTATTCACAAAGCAAGTCCAATCAGATAAACCCTAGCACAAGTGCTAGCTTAACCAAAAATACCACCCCAGCTGCAGCAAAAACACCATACAAAGGTAGCGCACAAGAGAGAGATACCAAAAGACTGAGAAATAATAAATTGTGTAGTTGCAGCTACTACATCACCTCCTCCAAACTTGCACCTTGCTTCTATGTAGCTGGGAGAGAGAGTGTGCGTGTACAAATGAGCCAAGACGTCCTCTATTTATATTCTTCCTGACCACTAGACTAGGCCGACTTCTTCTCTGGACAGGTGTCTTTTCATTATTACTTTATTCTTTTGGGTCGACTTCTCTTCTAGGGTATTTCAATATATGTTCAATGGATCTCTTACTTTCAGAATATTCTCCACATCTAAGAAACATCATCTAGGAGGTAAAGATCTTCTTGCAACTACCAAAAGATCAACACTCCCTCTTAGCTAGGGAGGCATATTTCACAATGTCTTCATCTGGTAGTCCACTGACTACTCTACAATCTGCTAGCAGGCACACAACTGCTACAATACCTTCAGTAGCTCGAATCATCAGGCATAGTCTCTTCGATCAAGCGGTAGCACACACAACTGCATCAAGCGATATGGTAATCTCTATGACAATAATCTAGTAGCACACATCTACTATAATGTCATCCAATAGATCACAATTTTTTCCAAGTATTACACAGCTATTATTCAGTGACACACAGTCACTGCTAGTGGGACACATCCACTGTAGTAGCACACAACTATTGTCGAAGTCACACAACCTCCTCCAATGGAACACATCCACCGACGTAGCACACAACTATTTTCCAAAGTCACACAACCTCCGCTAGTGGAACACATCCACCGAAGTAGCACACAACTATTGTTCGGAGACACATAGCCTCCACCAGTGGAACACATCCACCGAAGTATCACTAAGCTACTTTCCAAAGTCACATAGCCTCCACCAGTGGAATACATCCACTGAAGTAGCACACAACTACTGTCTGGAGACACACATACTCCACCAGTGGAACACATCCACCGAAGTAACACACAACTATTGTCTGAAGACACACAGTCTCCACCACAGTCTTACGACTATGCATGTGATGTTTCTTCTCTTGGTAGGTCCAATAGTGCATTACCCCCTCAGTCACCTCACATGATTGATCTAAGGAACCCTTGGCCAGAGGGGTTAGCCAGCATGAGAATAAACAACACACCTCCCTCTTAACAAGGGTGGACATTCAACAACACTCCAAGCTTGTCCCTGAAGTACTCATACTTCACTCTTGACAAGGGATTGGTGAGAATGTTCACTATATGCTTATCCGTGGATATGTATTGGAGCTCCACAACTCTTCTCTCCACCATGTCCCATATGTAATGATAGTTTCTCTCTATATGCTTAGACATGTCATGGAATACAGGGTTCTCGGTAAGCTTCACACAACTTTGATTGTCACAATGTATCAAAGTTGGCTCCAATTCTAGATCAAATATCCAAGCTAGCAACTTTTGGAGCCACATTGCTTCATGGTTTTCCACACTTGCTGCAATATATCTACTTCTGATGTATTGAGTGCCACTAATCAACCATTATATCATGCATGATCCCAGACTAAAAAAAATATGGAATTACTCTTTTGATCCACTGCACTCCCTGCCCAGTCAGAATCTATGTATCCCAGTGGCGTCACATCTCCACTTGAGACATATCCAATTGTACCATGAAGGTACCTCAACATATGTTTTGCTGCCATCCAATGTTACCTGTCTAGGTTCAACCATGTGTTGATTCAAGGTATTCACTACAAAGCATATGTCTGGCCCGGTTTTAACCAGGTACATCAAGGATCCAATCAATTGTCTATAGATCGTAGGATCCACCAAATATAAAGATTTTTCACTCAAGAGCTTCATATTTATCATCATGGATGTGGTCATGGACTTGCAATCCATCATATTGAATCTCTATAGAATCTCAACAATATATTTTCCTTGGATAAGGAAAATATCATCTGATCTCTGCCACACTTCCAATCCTAAGAAGTGATGCATCATACCTAGATCCTTCATCTAGAACTCTAAAGAAATCTCCCTCTTGCACCCAACTATGATATTCCCATCTCTTATTAGAAATAGGTCATCCACATGTAGGATCAATGGGAAACCATCAAATAATTGTTTGATCTAGCATATCATCCCATGGGTGCCTGCTTAGGCCCATACAAAGCCTTCTTCAATCTGTAGACATGAGACTCCTTCTCATGTATCTTGTGGTTTTTGTATCTACACTTCTTCTGGATACTGAAACAAGTGTGTCGTCATAATATTCTCCCTCTACCTTGGAGAATCCTCGGGCCACAATTCAATATCTATACATATCTATGCTTCCATTTGCACCATGCTTGATCTTGTAGATTAACTTGGAAGTCACTACTAACTTCCCTTCTGGTCTCGAAACCACCTCTCACACATCATTCATCATGATGGATTGATACTCCTCCATCATGGAATCCTTCCATTCCTACTTCTCAACAACTTCTTCAATGGTGGAAGGCTTTGAATGAATGATGCTACTCATCAATGCCACATAGCTGGAAAACATGTGTGGTTTCTGTAACTTAGGCAAACTCTATATCCCAATCCTTCTGACTGGCTTCCTCCTCTGTCACTGCAGCAAGGTCTATCAATACAAGGGAATCCTCCCAGGAGATCTCACATCTCCTATAAGCCTCTAAAGCGTCGATCTATCCTCCTCAACTCATGGCACTTGTCTACCAGTCATGGAAGATGTCTCTCTCTTCTATATGAATCTGAGAAGGAATAACTTATGAATGAAAGTCTCTAATCCACTGACTCTCTTTGAGATCAGGCTCACTCTGAATCTGCATGCTCCCTTTGAAGCTTGACTCCCTTTGAGATCTAGCTCATTCTGAGTTGGTACTTGGTGGGGCCACCTGCCTCATCACTGGTGGAGTCATCTGCTTCTCTTTATAGTATGGCTTATTAATGCCATGTATCTGTATGAGAACATGCTTGTTTATTGCATTGTTTCTAGGTAGGCCCTTCTAACACCACTGATTCTTCCCGATGATTTGAAGAGTCATCAAATTAACTATGCAATCATCTTTGGAGCCTTCTTCTCCTCACAGTCAATCTCCATAAGAGATACTCTTCTTCATCTTCTACTTCACATGGGTGTGTACATTCGTGTACACAGTTATATGTCTCGGCTAAAGACTGTCTAAATAGTTTCCTCCTACAATTGTCATCGTAGATCCTTCTCAGAGCTATCACCTATGACCTGCTTAGAACAAGATACAAGAACAACATCTCCATGGTACCCTCCATGGAATGGTTAGTAATCAAGAACATCTCCTAGTGGATATCATCTTGCAGACAAGTATATCATTAACAATGAGAATTTTCTTAATGGTAATTGTACCGACAATATCAGGTGTACTTAAACATTTGGTAGAAATAGAAAACAATAAATTTGTAAAGATTTTTATCCTGGGTACAATACTTTCTTACGCAACAACAATATAAAATATCAAACCTGATATGAAAACCCAAAGTCTGGTGTTGTTGTCCTTCTTGAGTTTCCTTCTATCGTTCATATGAAAAAACCATTGTCTAATAGACAAATTCTTCATCCTTTGATGCCTTTGAGTGCTCTTCGACTTCTTCTACATGTGCATGGTGTTTCTTCTTCTCCTTCTCTTTCTCATGTTTGTGAGGACATTGTGCGGCATAATGTCCCATCTTCCTGCAATTGAAGCATTGAACCTTTGACACATCCCTCTTACGACATGGCTTCTTAGACCTCCTTGGACTGCCTTCTTCTCTTTCCTTTCTCTTCTTCACTTGTGCTTCAAGTGCTTGGTTTTCCCCATCATCTACCTTTTGTTTCTTGGACATAAATCTAGATTCCTCTTGAGATCGATCTGCCATAACTTGTCAAACTTGGGTAACTTACTTCTTGCACAAATTCCTTGGAAAAATGGGTCCCGGGAGGGAGAGAAACCATTTAGCGTAGTGGTTACTAGTTCAAAATATTCTATTGAATATCCAATGGATATTAACTGGTCTTTGATCTATGAGATCCTTGTAAAGAAGTTGGCTATCGTCTCTGACTTGTTCATAGTCACATTTATGAGTTAATGTCGTAGGGTGAGCTTCTGATTGGTGTTCTTTCTTTCATAGAGTCTGGTTAGGGAATCAAACATCTCCTTTACATTCTTTAGTTCTGATACATTGGGCATCAAGTGATCCTTAATTGAGTCTGTCAAGATCCTCTTGGCCTTGACCTCATTCTTATTGAACTTTGTCTTTGCTTCTTCGTCTTCGGGTTCTAGAAGCATCTTCTTGACGTGATCCAATAATTAATTCTCTTCTAGATTGAGTTGTATTATATGATTCCAGGATCTGAATTTATCTTCTCCATCCAATCTATCCTCAACTCTCATGTTGGTTGACATTTTCTCCGGTAGAAACCCTAGCACTGAAAAACTTTAATTTTTCAGACTTGCACGCTGAGGGTTTCATGGGGTGCGCTAGGTTAGGGTGCACTACTCTGTGAATGAATTATTCCCAATGTCCTTGGGATAGTGCTCAACAATCTTGACAAATTATTGCAGCTTCAAGGTGTTGATGTATCGATCTTCCTTCCAGTGGTCAAATTGTTCTGAAGGTAACCAACTCTGATACCATGTTAGATTTTCCTTATTTACATAGGATTAGTGTTACTAGTGTTATTTTACTTCGTTAGCATCAACATATATATCATGTACTGAGCAGTATCAACATAAGCAAGAGACAAAAAAGAACACAAGAAATTTATCCTGGGAAAACCCCAAATGGGGGGAAAACCCAACAAACTTTCTTAGATAGATTTTGTTCACAAACCATGTTCAGTCAGATAAATCATAGAACAAGTGATAGCTTAACTAGAAATACCACCCCAGCTGCAGCAGCAACACCATACAAAGGTAGTGCACCTCCTCAAGGAGTAGCGCACAAGAGAGAGATACCAAAAGACTGAGCAATAATAAATTGTGCAGTTGCAGCTACTGCATCACCTCCTCCAAACTTGTGCCTTCCTTCTGTGTACAAATGCGCCAAGACTTCCTCTATTTATAGTCTTCTTGGCCGCTAGACTAGGCCGACTTCCTCTATGGACATGTGTCTTTTCATTATTACGTTATTCTTTTGGGTTGACTTCTCTTCTAGGGTATTTCAATATCTATTCAATGGATTTCTTGCTTCTAAAATCTTATCTGCATCTAAGAAAAGTCATCTATGAGGGAAAGATATTCCCGTGGCTACCAAAACATCAACATGTAGGTAGTTGGTCATGCATATGTAAGTCGAATTGGCTATAGGGTTGTTCTTGCATGTGCAAGAAGGTATGATGTCGATTGTGTCTTAGGTGTGGACCAAGGTTAGACATGTAACCTTTTATTCTAATTGAATAATACAACAAGAGAGCAGAACACTCAAAGGAATGTTGGTTTTCCTAGTTAAGGGCTTCCAAGGTAAAATATTGGTGTATTGTGAGATTGCTTGTTCCATTTACATTCTTGATTAAAGTATTCTTCTCTTCTTCTAGGATTAGTGTGGAAGTGCCCTACATTTCCTGACATGTGGTATCGGAGCTTAGGTCTACCCTGACAAGTGAGTTATCAGAGCGGTGTAATTCTTTGGCGAGTATATCAAATCTTGATTTTCCAATATTATATCTAAGAACTAAACCCTAGGTACAGTAAGAGTCGCAAATCATAATTTTTTTTAAAGATCGTAGTAAAGAATGGTGATCAGTTCTAGAATAGAGATAGAAAGATTCAATGGCCAAAATTTTGAGCTTTGGAATCTTAAAATGGAAGATATTCTTGTAAATAGAGAATAATGGACAACGATCTATCCAGGTACCTAGTTGACAGTCATGTCAACGAAAGAATGGGAGAAACTCAAAAGAAAAGAAAGAAGTATGATACGACTTTGTCTTGCAGATTCGGTGTTGCTAAATGTCTCGGGTGAAGATTCAACCAAGAAACTGTGGGACAAGATGGGATGCTTATACCAGTCGAAATCTCTGGTAAATAAGTTGTTTCTCAGAAAAAAACTATATCTTCTGAGGATGAGTGATGGAAGTTCAGTAACTGGGCATTTAAATTCATTTAATATTGTGTTAAGTCATTTATCATATGTGGATATAAAGATCAGGGATGAGGAGAAGTGTATCAGCCTATTATGTTATTTTCCAGACTCCTGGGATAACTTAGTCATGGATATTGGGAGAAATACAACCACACTAGCGCTAGAGGACATGGTTGCTTTTCTATTGTCGGAAGAAATGAGAAGAAAGAACATGGAAGGATTGACCAAAAATGATTTGGTAGTGAGAGGTTAACCGATAGACAGAGATAAAGGAATATTCTCCGGTAGAAAGATTAAGTCGAAGGGTAGATATAAATCCTCAGGTTAGTCATCGTGAAGATGTTGGAAATGCAATAAAGTTGAGCATTATAAAAAGGACTGTAAGTCGAAGGAAACATAAGTCAGTGTTGGATCCGACAAGATGCAGTTGACTGAGATAAAGACGACCTCAAAGAAGGGAGGTGATGTGTACCTGGCATCGACCAATACACATTCAGATCAAGATGTTTGGCTGATCAACTTAGGAGAATCATATCATATGACACCAAATAAATAATGTTTCTGTGAATATGAACACTATGATGGGGGTGATGTGTTCTTGGGGGATGACTCAATAACCAGAATTTTTGGACGGGGAAGAGTATGACTGACACTGCATGATGGGAGGAAAAGAACCCTTCTAGGTGTGCTACACATTCTAGGTTTGGTAAGAAACCTGATATCTGTCAGTAAGATGAGTGGTGTAGGTGTGCATACTCTATTTCAGAAGGATTCATGCAATATGGTCAGAGGTGTGATGGTATTAATGAAAGGAGTTCGGATTGGTACCATGTACAAGTTGTTAGGGAATGATGACTCGACTGGGTGCAACAACATCTTTGCTCCTGAAATCATCTCAACTATGACTCGACTCGACTCGATGTCGACACAATGCGACTCAATTTGTGCCAAGTTGATTCAAACCAACTCGACAAGACATGATGAGATTGACCCGACCAGGTTATGGCAGAGGAGGATGGGACACATTGGAAAAAAGGGACTTTGAGATATGCAAAGAAAAGGTATGGTCGAAGGTTTTCCTGAATGTGGTTTAGAAGTCAAATTTTGTGAACATTGCATATATGGGAAACAAAGTTGGGTGAGGTTCCCATCTGGAGCGACAAGAGAAAATGGATTCTAGAACTAGTGCATAGTGATGTATTTGGATCTGTTACAGTGCCTTCACTTGGTGGATCCCTATATTATGTCTCCTTCATAGATGATTTTTCCAGGAAGACATGGATATATTTCATGAAGAAGAAATCAGAGGTTTTCAAGAGATTTAAGGAGTTTAAATCTCTTTTGGAAAACCAGACAAAGAAGAGGATTAAAGTGTTGAGGACTGACAATGGTGGTGAATTTTGTGGAAAGGAATTTTATCATTTATGTAAGCAGTGTGACATAGAAAGACAAAATACCACACCATATGCCCCAAAACAAAATGGAGTTGTTGAAAGAACGAAAATAACGTTGATGGAAAAGTCAAGGAGCATGCTTAGTGGCATTAGGCTCACACAAGAATTCAAGGCAGAGGCAATCGAGACTGCAAGATATCTGGTGAATATTTATCCTTCATTAGCGGTAGTATACACGACTCTAAATGAGGTATGGTATGGTAAGAATTCGTCTGTGGCACATCTCAAAGTATTTGGTTGTGATGCATTTGTGCATGTTCCCAAGGAAAAGAGGAGCAAGATGGACAAGAAGGAAGTCAAATTTATTTTCATTGGTTATAAAGAAGGGATGAAAGGATATAAGTTTTGGGATCCTGCATAAACGAGAACAATGTATAGTCGAGATGTGGTCTTCATAGAAGTCGGAGATAAATTCAAGTCTAGAAAAATTGTTCAGACCGAGAATAATCCTGATACGGTGTTGTTTGAACTGAGGGATGAAGAAGATGATTCAGATGGTTCGAATCAATCTGAGGAAGAGGTGGAATAACAGACTCTGGTGGTAAGGAGGTCAGAAAGAGTAATAAAACCGGTCGAAAGGTATAGTCCTCCCGACTTTCATTCCGCATTCGTGTTAACTGCCATTGACAATGAAACCAAGTCAATCAGTAAGGCAGTCGACTTGACAGAGGGTAAACTCTGGAAGGACACCATGGTCGAAGAGATGGAATCCTTGTACAAGAATGAGACATGGGATTTAGTCAAGTTACCTAGTGGAATAAAGTTTGTTGGTAGCAAGTGGGTGTTCGAGAAGAAGATGAATGTTGCAGGGCAAGTCGAGAAGTTCAAAGCTCAACTGGTAGCAGGTTATTTCCAAGTTGAGGGAGTCGACTTCAGTGATATTTTTTCTCCTGTTGCAAAACTAAATTCCATTAGATTACTAATGTCTCTGGCTGCAACATTCGATATGGAGATAGAACAGATGGATGTGAAGACAACGTTCCTACATAGGGACCTGGAAGAAGAAATCTACATGAAACGACCTGAAGGATTTGTAGTAAAGAGCAAGCAAGAGTTGGGGTGAAAACTCAAAAGATCCCTTTATGGTCTAAAACAATCTCCAAGGATGTGGTACTAGAAGTTTGAAACTTACATCCTTAGTTTGGGTTTTGTGAGAAGCAAAGTTGATCACTGCATATAATCCAAGGAATAAGGTGGGTGTTTCATATATGTAGCTTTGTATGTCAATGACATACTGTTGATTGGAAACAACATGGATGCAATAAAGGAGGTGAAGAAACACATATCCTCCAAGTTTGACATGAAGGATCTTAGTGAAACTAACTTCATTCTGGGAATGAAGATTAAGTGAGATCGAGTCACTAGAAATCTCTTTTTGAATCAGACGAAGTATATTGAAACAGTTCTGAAACGATTCAACATGCAAGATTGCAAAATGGTAAAGGTGCCWATTCCAGTGGGAGCAAGGATTATTGTTGAAGAGTGTCCAAAGACATAGGAAAAAATAATGACATGGCATGTTTTACCTATGCAAGTGTTGTTGGTAGTCTAATGTATGTGATGGCATTCACTCGACCAGACATTGCCCATGTAGTGGGAGTGTTGAACATGTACATATTGACACCTGGAAAGGAGCACTGGACAATTGTCAAGTGAGTATTTAGATACTTTTGTGGAACAAAGAACTGTGCTATATGCTACCAAGGAGGACCTAGAGGTGACAGTGGTAAATTAAATGTACATGGCTTTGTCGACACTGACTGGGATGGAGATCTGGATCGACGGAGGTCGACCAGTGGGTATGTCTTCAAGATGTTCGGTGGAGAAATCAGTTGGATGAGTAAGAAACAAGCGATTGTAGCCTTGTCAACAATAGAATTTGAATACATGACAACAACTCATGGACGCAAAGAAGCGGTATGGATTCAAAGGTTGTGTTCAGGAACCAGGTTTGAGAAGAGAATTGTGAAGGTAAGTTGTAACATTCAAAGCGCAATATTTATGGGAAAGAACCTTTCTTATGATTCAAAGACTTATCACATTGAATTACAATACCATTTCGTAACAGACATGGTGGAAAGTAACAAGGTGCTACTAGAGAAAGTAGACACGTTGGAAAACACAACAGACTCGTGGACCAAGTCTGTGAGTGTTGTGAAGTTCTCTTGGTGCAGAGAGGCAATGGGCATCGTTGCCCTGGGTTTGTGAGTGAAATTTCAGGAATCTCTTGTTTCAACAAAGAAGACAACAAGTGGGAGAATGTTGGGTTGTTATATTCCTTATAATGAAATTCTAGTCGAGGTGAATGGACTAGTGTTAGGTTGAAGTCGAGGTAGATCGACAACATCGACGACATGTCGAAGTCGAGGTGGATTGATAGCAGGTCTAAGTTGAGGTAGATCGACATCAAGTCGAAGGTCGAGGAAGTCGACCAGGTAAAGTCAAAGTAAAAAATATTGACGACAAGTCAACTGAAAAGAGGTCAAATTATGGGTGTGAGACGACCGACTAGAGACCAAATGAAGGCCTACTAGTAGTCCACTGGTAAACCCAACTTGGAGTCGACTGTAACAATATCTCGGGATTTGCAGGATTTGTAGCCAATGATATGCATGGATCTATAACCGTTTTTGGGCACCAATATTTAGGGTTTTGCATATTGTAAATCCTATAAAGAGGCGTGTTGTAAGGCTGGAAAGGCTAATGCTGTAATGCACTTATCTAGGTTAATGCATGTGTAATTGTAGGTAGTTGGTCATGCATATGTAAGCCGAATTAGATACAGGGTTGTTCTTGCCTGTACAAGAAGGTATGATGTCGATTGTGTCTTAGGTGTGGACCAAGGTTATACAAGTAACCTTTTATTTTGATTGAATAAAACAACAAGAGAGAAAAACGATCAAAGGAATGTTGATTGTCCCGGTTAAGGGTTTCCAGGGTAAAATCTCGGTGTAGTGTGTGATTGTTTGTTTCATTTACGTTCTTGATTAAATTCTTCTTCTCTTCTGCTCCGATTAGTGTGGAAGTGCCCTACATTTCCTGACAACAACATCTACACCTCCAATGGAATGGCATACATTGGGATTTCCAAATTATATTATTCTCCCATACTTAGTTTAATGTTGTGGCATTTTCCCACACAATTAATACTCCCTCCATTAGCAACCAAAACTTGAAAATTTGTCACTGGATATACAAAACAATTGAGATGTTATGCTAATTTTTTGTCAATGAAGTTATGGGTACTACCCGAGTTAATGAGCACTATAACTTTTAGATTCTTAATGTAAACTACAATATTCATGGTTTGAGGTGTCAACAACCCTGCCAATGCATGAACATATATTTCACACCTATCTGAATCAATGTTGTGCACAATTTCAGCCTCTATTTTTTTCTCTTTAAGTGGACAATTTTGTCCTCATTTCTTTGTGTAGATGCCTCCACTTTCTCTTCATCATTATTTTCCAAGGTGAACAATTTTGTTTCTTGGCAATTATTCCCTTTTGACCATTTGTTGTTATAGCCAAATCATAGTCCTTTTTCTCTTATTTCCTCCATTTCTTGTTGTGATATTAGAGTAGGTTGAGGTAAGGTTGTCTTGTGAACCCCAAAATGTTCTATGCGTCATGCATATGGTCCAATGGTAGACTCATTTGTACCCTTATTCTTGGCTTGAATATGATGAGAAAATTGCATAGCTTCCATAATATTTTCAGGATGTTTTAGGAAAAGATCATGTTTAATGTATTCTTTTAACCCACTCGTGTAAGCTTCCAACATATGTTCATCACTAATGTTATCCACCCTTGTGGAAAATACCTAAAATTCTAAATTATAATCTTCAATATCACCTAAGTGTTTAATTCTTGTCAATTGACTGAAGTAGTCTTGTTCCCAAGATTTCTCATATTGTGCTTCTAAGTCTCTTGTAAATAAACCCCAAGCGTAATGATAATATTGGGGCTTCCTTTTAACTACCCATTGATAGCATTGATATGGTTTTATCTCAAAGTTCAAAGTTTCTATGTGAATCCTTTATTGATCATCCATAATATTATGCAGTTCAAAATATTTCTCTATTTGGTTCACCTAGGTAAAGACCTATGTTCCATAAAACTTCCTTAATTCAACCTTGGGAAGGTTCAATCCTTTTGAAAACCATCCATAAGTAACTCCACTATTGGAGTTAAATCTCCCTAGATAATTCTTATTATCAGAAAGTTGTTCAACATGAATACCACCTTTATTTTCTTGAGTCCCTTCAGACACCTTATCAATTTTAGGGAGCCTCCCATTAAATTAAGGCTTCTATAATCTTTTGTTCCATATATTCCAACTTTCAATCCATCTTATATTCTATATGTTCCAACTTTCCATCCATATTTTGTTCCAATTATTTCATCTTTCTTTCAATATATATTTAAGTATTCATCAAGTCAACCTTTTTCACTAACCTATGATTCAATTTGTTGATTCGACTGTCCAATTTGGATAGTTGGTTTTGTATCTCCTCATTTTCTTCATGAGTCATGGAGGATATTTCTGGAGGTTTAATTGGTGAAGTAATTTTTGGATCTTTCTTTAGAGCCATGGGAAAGAGTTACTAGGTCCTAAGGACAAGGAAGTGTCAGGTGCTATATCTCTCTTATATATGTGCAAAGTCCAACAATAGTACTCAGCCAAATATCTCAAGGAACTAACTAAGGAGGCTCAATCATTCCCTTATCCATACTACCCTACTAACCAAGTACTAAAGAGTGGTCTCCCTAAGTATTGTTCTCGTTATACTATAGCAACAAGATGGCTAAATAGTTTATCTAAGGTTAGTTTCAAGTATACCTAGGGGGATTCCTATATACCCAAAGGTACATGCAAGTGAAATTTTGTCTAAAAGTATTGTCTAATGTGGTACTACTCAAAGGGGTACCAACAAAGGTTACAATAGTTTCCAACCAGGTGAAACAATGTGTTTCCAACCACGTGAAACCAAGTGAAACAATGTTTTTCCAACCACGTGAAACCATGTGTACTAATGGTAGCATCTAATTGTTCATCGCACGTCGGTGTGGGTTATATACCCAATTGTTCATCACACATCGGTATGGTATCGAAACCCAATTATTCATCGTAGGTCGGTATGGGGTTGGCACCCAATCGTTTATCATTTGTCGATACTTGGTCGTGTTGGGTCCGTATGAATTGCGTGTAAGTTTTTCTTTGTTCAAAAGAGGGGGTAAACATATGTTCATAAAGTATAAAACATAAAGGGGACGGATGCATGGGTTGTGGCCCCCACTTCCTCCTCCTTGTCTCCCCTTTACACACTAAGCTTATTACCCCAACCATATTATTCATTTAAACCCATGGAAAATTTTCCTTACATGTTTTAAATTATACTTAAACCTAGATTATTTTAATTTAAATGAATCTAAATTTAAATGATTTCAAATTTAAATAAATTTAAATTAAATAATTTCAATTTAAATAACTTTAAATCTAAATAATTTCTATCAAAAGAATTTTTCCCAACCCAATTTTGCGCATTGGCGTGAAACGGAGGATGTTCACTGATTACCTTGTTAAAAGATATTTTGACGCTAGCTAGCATGGTTTCAAAGGCTCATATCTCACTCATATGGTGTCCAATTGAGGAGTTATTTTTTTCGATGTGGAGAAAACATGGAAATGTTTCTGGTGAGATAAATTACCATGCCATTCAAACATTCTAGTTGTTTCATGGTTAATGAGGCTAGCTTGGGCGAGAAATACTTGGCGACCATTCTGAAACTTTCGGATCTCAGATTTTGATTTTGTTAGTTACATTGGAATCATAATCACGTAAATCAGATAGTTGGTCTACTTCGGGGATGAAAACTACACTTTGACCAGCACCCAAAAATTGCAAGCAAAGACTATTTTTAAGGAAAGTTCGGGTCTCATTCTTGTCAATTTTTCACATGCAACCTTATGTGACTAATTTCAGATCTGAAAATTACTTCCTATTGATTCAACAATAAACCCTAGTTGTTATCATTGAACAATTTTACATTGAAATTATTGACTGAAAATTATAACGACGGAAACAATCAAGATCAGAGATGAATCATCAATACACATGAGACACACAATTTTTGTTTTGTAACTTTTTTCAAATTCAAAAATTCTGAGGGAAAAACCAACCCTCCTTGCTGATACAAATTTACCAAAAACTGAGGACAACCTTGTCCTCTGAAAAACAAAAATTAGCAAACCAAACCTCAACACAATTTGTTGCAGCTACCAAACTGCCACTTGCAGATACAAAATCACCACTTCATGTAGCAACCAAACTGTCACCTATGGCTACAAAATCGCCACTTCCTGTAGCAACCGAATTGTCACTTGCAATTATAGAATTGCCACTTTATGTAGCAACCGAACTGCCATTTGCGACTGCAAAATCGCCACTTCCTACAACAACCGAAACGCCACCTGTAACTGCAGAATTGCCACTTCCTATAGAAACCGAACTGCCACCTATGGCTACAGAATTGCCACTTCCTACAACAACCGAACTACCACCTCCGACTGCAGAATCGCTACTTCCTGCAACAACCAAACTACCACATATGGTTGCAGAAACACCACTTCATGCAACAACCAAACTACCACTTGCGACTGTAGAATCACCACTTCCTACAACATCCAAACTGCCACCTGCAACTACAGGATCGTCACTTCCTGCAACAACCGAACTACAACCTGCAACTGTAGAAACGTCAATTCTTGTAGCTACAAAATCAACATGCCTCATAGCACAAGTGTTTACTCACTTATGCTAAATCCATTATGTCACCATGAGATTTTCCACAATCTCTCCTCTTCTTATATAGTAGTCTAATGAGTGATTTTAGGAACCCCTTCTAAATTCAACAATTAATTAGAATATTTCATTCCTCTTTATGGGTGTTAAACCCCAACACAAGCCCACAAAGCCCATCAAATTTCCCATGAAGCCCTAGCCTGATTCCAAGGGTGCTTTCACTTAAACAAAAGGATAATTTGGTGCCAGCTAAAATTCCCACATGCCTGACACCATAGCCCCTAGTGGTAATACCTCCCGAAGCTATGAGAAATCAACAATTCTCACTATTGTTTTCCATGAATTATGTTCCATCAGTTCCTGTGTTATCTGTGTTATGCAGGCTCTTAATCCATCCACTGGAGTTGAGGTCATCTATCAATGGTTGGGGAATATAATCACGTGAAAATGACCAATTGATGTTTGGATCACTTAAAATTGTCATCTATCAATGGCTGGGGAATATAATCACGTGAAAATGACCAATTGATGTTTGGATCACTTAAAATTGTTCATGAGTTGGGGGGGGCGAATCCTTCTATGAGATGCAATTCAGAGCCAGTGTAAGTGGAGTTGAGGTCATCTATCAGTGGCTAAGAAATATAATCACACGAAAAAAACCAATTGATGTTTGGAGAACTTAACATTGTTCATGAGTTGGGAGGACCGATTCTTCTCTAAGACACAATTTAGAACTAACACAAGTCTTGTAGATGCTACAATTAACTCACCTGGAAACGAATGACACTTCCATGATCATGGTTAGTCATAAAATCAAGAGGTGCAAAGTATACATGTTGGTATGGTGTGCATAATGAAATTTGTTAAAAACACAAACAAACTCAAGCACGACTACAACATGACGTAAGATTAATAAAGGTAGGAAATCAATCATCAATTATCTAGTCAAACATGGAATGCTTGATCGTTGGAAACATAAAGAACCTAATTAATGGGAGCAGTGAAAAGGATCTGAGTTGGAGGAATTTGGGAGAGGCTTTGAGAGATGACACGGTCTATGTCAGGGAGAAAAGGAAGAACATTATCGATACACTTAGTGTTGATGAGGGGTTGACATCTTCTTGTTGGCATATTGGTAGAAAAAGAGGGAAACTCACCTACAAGTAGTGTATCAGACAAAAGGGAGGAATCTCGTTGATATATGATGTATTGGTGAAAGATAGAGAGGAAGCCCGTCAATATATCATGTATCGGTGAAAGATAGATGAACCTCGTCGATACACCATGTATCAATGAAAGATAGATTAACCTCGTCGATACACCATGTATCAATGAAAGATAGATTAACCTCGTTGATACACCATGTATCAGTGAATCTATGCCAATACATCGACGGTTGGATGAGGATGGAACATCATCGTATCAACGTTGAGAAGGTGATCCAGTGTTTGTGTATCAACGGGTGCAGAAATATGGAACGTTGAAACACAAGAAAGTTGCTAAAAAGTGCTAAGCATTGGCTCATCCATATGCATTGACGAGAAAAAGAAKATGTCCCCGATACATTGTGTATCAACGGGGAAAAAATTATTCTCACTGATGCACAATGTATCGGAAAAGGAAAGATGATTCTCCTCGATACAATGTGTATTGGTGAAGAAAGAGGAAACTCACTAATACAATATGTATCGATGGGTAGAGTGTTTTTTTTGTGTGTTGGTGAAATTGACAACTCGCGGTTCTAGTACTCGTGTGACACGAGGTCGATTCCCGTATGCTACCTATATAGCCTCCAGGGGCRTCCACACATCCCGCAAGCATGGGGCACAAGTAAAATGGGGTGAGAATCAAACTTGAGACCTCATTTTTACATATTTCCTTCCATTTACACGACACTTGCCAATCGATCTACACCCCTATAGGCGACAGGCAGAGTGTTCTTGAAAGTTGTTGGAAATGGTTAATTTTGGGGATTAAGACTTTGATAATATTGTACTTTATCATTAGTATGAGAGAGAATAAAAGGTTTTTCATTAGAAAAGTTCACGAGGGGGGGGATTTCGTCTCTTAGAGTAATGGTGAAAAGAAGAAATTAGGGAGGGTGTTGTGGTGACACAACAATAGGCTTATGTAAATGACTTAAAAATCATTTACAATTTGAACCACTCAAATTGAATGATTTTTGAGACCTGGACATGCATTTTAGTGTAGTCTGGCATGCATTTTGCAAGGCAAAAATTACGCCAATGCAAAACTTGTCCTCTTTGTCCTACATGACAATTTTTGGCCTTTTTTCACAACAAAGGGTTTTAAGTTTCCAATTGCACAAACAAATGTATAGATAGATTTACAACCTTTCTAATAAGCCCCGCATAGCTTCCTCTAACATCAATGAATTTAAACTCCCAACCCCCAAGCAATCCAATTAGACCTCTAACTATTGTATCCCCATTTGACAATGTCTCTTATAGGAGGAGGATGTTAGGTTTATTCACATCAATAACCCTTTTCAAGGCTCATTTTTTGAAGGGGATGGTTGAACCCCGAGAATTAAAGTTTATATAGACCCTTAGGAACCCTTAATAGGAGCATTGTCCACTCTAAGGACCCCTTCCATTGTCAACTATTTAACAAACACAACCCCGTTCATAGATATGTTTTGAGAAAAATAAATGGACTTGTTGCCTCTTCTTGGAGCCCTAGTTCCCCTTCCATAGTTTAGAACTAACCGCCCTTTAGTCCCCCCCTCTTAGCCATACCTTCCAAATTTCCTGTAGGTAGATTCAGAGATTATTATAAAAATGAATTAAAGATCTCTTGAAGATTGCAAATAAACATTAAAGATCACAACAAACATCACATATAATAAAAGTATGAGTCAAAACGGTACTGATAGTCCATTAATTCATCATAATAGGAGGATATTTACATGACAATCTTTTCGTGATAGGCATCACAGTTGCAGTCTCCATTACAAAACTAGGCAAAGTGAAATACAGAGCCCACACCTTTGTTCTCTTCGAAGATTCCTCCTAGTCTCTCTCTGAAAAGCCTCTCCTTTCCTACCAATCTATTTACAACCTTATATATTTATATGTTCACAACCCGTGGGGACAACCTTGACCCATAACTTGGTTACATAAGATGATCATAACTAACTTTTCATGTATTTACAGGTCCTCAAGTCGGTTTTTATAGCTCGTGGTTTTATAAACACGCCTCTGCAATCTTTGTTTCATAATGTAATGGCATGTGTCCTTAGCGGTTTGGAGGACATGTTTATTGCAAATCGTCGAAGAGGAGTCGAAATGCCAACAATGATTGGATGTAGTCTAAATTCCAACAAAGGTAGAGGCACCAAGAAAAAAAATAATGAAATTTTGATAATTACTTAGTAATTTCCAACGATACGGTCAATTTTTTCTGTACCGTCGAAACTCTCCTTAAACACCATATGTAATAGTGAACATTTTGAAAGTTGTTGAATTTGACCACAACATTTTGTAATATAAATTATATTTGTTATTGTGAAGAAAAAAAGAGTTCAAATAAAGAAAAATGTCTTTGGAAGTGTGGGTTTTGTTATGGATTGGGATGATATTCATCTATTTAAATATTATATTTGTTATTTTGAAGAAAAAAAAAGAGTTCAAATAAAGCTAAATATCTTTGGAAGTGTAAGTTTTGTTATGGATTGGGATGGTATTCATCTATTTAGATGTTATATTTGTTATTGTGAAAAAAAGAATTTAAATAAAGCTATATGTTTTTGGGAGTGTGGGTTATGTTATGGATTGGGATGGTATTCATCTATTTAGATGGTAAACTAACACAAAAACTAGTTCAAATATTGTTTCCTAAGTTTGTGTTGAAATCACTTTGACTTTAAGGTTGTTTTCCAAAGCTTGGGGTTTTAAGTTTCTCTTAAGAACTTTTCAAAACATTTATAAGAAGTTTGTAAAAAGGAAATTTTAGTGAGGAAGAATATGATGAAAGTGAATATTATTAAAAGAAATTGAACATTTATAAGAAGTTTGTAAAAAGGAATTTTAGTGAGGAAGAATATGATGAAAGTGAATATTATTAAAAGAAATTGAGGTAACTCACAAGACATTGTTGAATGTGAATATTATTAAAAGAGATTGAGGTAACTCACAAGACACGGGGAGGAACAATATGATGATGAAAACGAATATTATTAAAAAAAATTGAAGTAACTCACAAGACATCATTGAATGTGAATAAATATAAATATTATTAAAAGAAATTGAGGTAACTCACAAGACATAGGGTGTGAGTTGAGTTTCCTATGTAAATTCTAGTCCATGCAACTTTAATATATAGGGGTGAGAATTTTTCATTTAAATTCTAATCCATGCAACTTTAATAGGATTTAATTTGATGGTGTCATTAAAAAATAAAATATAGGTTCACAAGACATAGGGTGTGAGTTGAGTTTCTCATTTAAATAGTGTGTGAAAGATATAGGGTGTGAGTTGAGTTTCTCATTTGAAAGTGTGTGAATTGATAGGGTGTGAATTGAGTTTCTCATTTAAGTTTTAGTCCATGCAACTATGTATTACATAGGGTGTGAGTTTTTCATTTAAATTCTAGTCTAGACAACTTTAATAGGTTTTAATTTGATGGTGTCATAAAAAAGAATAGAATAAAGATTCAAAAGACATAAGGTGTGAGTTGAGTTTCTCATTTAAATTTTAATCCATGCAACTTTAATAAATAGGGTGTGAGTTTCTCATTTAAATTCTAATCCATGTAACTTTAATAGAAGCTTTAGTTTCGTTTGATGGTTCCTAAAAAATATATATAAAAAAATATAATACATAGGATGTGAGTTTCTCATTTAAATTATAATTCATGTAATTTTAATAAATGCAACTTTAATAAATAGGGTGTGAGTTTTTATTTAAATTCTAATCCATGTAGGTTTAATAGAGACTTTAGTTTGATGGTTTATATATATATAATACATAGGGTGTGAGTTTCTCATTTAAATTATAATTAATATAACTTTAATAAGCTTTAGTTTGATAATATCATAAAAAAGAATAGAATATGTATGTGGAAATTACGAACAAAACCAAAACCATCACTACTTACTAAAGAGAAATGGAAAACGAAATCCATAATTAAAAAAAAAAAATCTTAAGACTTAAAAGAGAAGAATGGAAAAAGGAATCTATAATTAAAAGAAATTCTTAAACTTCATTCGTAAGATGAAAAATAGCGAAAAGAGAAATGGAAAATGAACTTTATGATCACAATCTAGTCATTAACTTAAACACTAAATGATTCTAACGACTTACTAAGAGGAATGGAAAAAGGTATCCATAATTAAAATAAATTCTTAAGACTTAAGAAAGAGGAATGGAAAAGGGAATCCATAATTAAAAGAAATTCTTAAACTCCATTTGTAAGATGAAAATAGCTAAGAGAGAGATGGAAAATGTCAACTTTATGATTACAATCTAGTCATTAACCTAAACACTAAATGATTCTACACAAAAAGGATAAAACCAACCATCCACTAAGTTTATACAACTAAGTGCAATAGTATCAATTTATGCATGTTTAAGAAGCATATAGAATAGTTTTTACTTGCAAATGTATAACTTAGATGGGTTAGCAAATACATAACTTAGGTGGGTTAGTCATTAACCTAAACACTAAATGATTGTAGACAAAAATGATAAAACCAACCATCCACTAAGTTTATACAACTAAGTGCAATAGTATCAATTTAAGCATGTTTAAGAAGCATATAGAATAGTTTTTACTTGCAAATGTATAACTTAGATGGGTTAGCAAATATATAACTTAGGTGGGTTAGAATGGTTTTTACTTGTAAATGTATAACTTAGATGGATTAGCAAATATATAACTTAGGTGGGTCAGCAATCCACCAAGTTTATACAACTTAGCGTAATAGTATTAATTTAAGCATGTTTAAGTAACATATAGAATGGTTTATACTTGTAAATGTATAACTTTGATGGGTTAGCAAATTATATAACTTAGGTGGGTTAGCTTGATGGGTTAGCAAATATATAACTTAGGTGGGTTAGTAATCCACCAAGTTTATACAGCTTAGTGCAATAGTATCAATTTAAGCATGTTTAAGAAGCATGTAGAATGGTTTTTACTTGTAAATGTAGAACTTAGATGGGTTAGCAAATATATAACTTAGGTGGGTTAGCTTGATGGGTTAGCAAATATATAACTTAGGTGGGTTAGCAATCCACCAAGTTTAGCTTGATGGGTTAGCAAATATATAAAAATTAAATTAATTTCCCAAATTCATTCTCAATATTGAACGCCTCACTCAATTTGACAAATGAGTTGAACACTATAGTCAACAACAACAATGAGTTTATAATATTGAATGCCTCACTCAATATGACAAAACTTAGATGAGTTAGCAAATATATAACTTAGGTTGGTTAGCTTGAGTGCTTAAACTTCATGCAAAAAAAAATTAAATTAATTTCCCAAACTCATTCTCAATATTGAATGCCTCACTCAATATGACAAATGAGTTAAACACTATAGTCAACAACAATGATGAGTTTATAATATTGAATGCCTCACTCAATATGAAAAATAAGTTAAACACTATAGTCAATAACAACGATGAGTTGACAAATGAGTTAAACACTATAATCAACAACAACGATGAGTTTATAATATTGAATGCCTCACTCAATATGACAAATGAGTTGAACACTATAGTCAATAACAACGATGAGTTTATAGTGGGTATCATCCAAAATGTAAAGAACTATATAAAATGTCAACAACAACGATGAGTTTATAATATTGAATGCCTCACTCAATAACAATGATGAGTTGACAAATGAGTTAAACACTATAGTCAACAAAAACAATGAGTTTTCAATAACAATGTAACAATGATGAGTTGACAAATGAGTTAAACACTATCAACAACAACGAGTTTTCAATACCAATGATGAATTGACAAATGAGTTAAACACTATAATCAACAACAATGAATTTATAATATTGAATGCCTCACTCAATATGACAAATGAGTTAAACACTATAGTCAATAACAACGATGAGTTTATAGCCAATAACAATGATGAGTTTATAGTGAGTATCATCCACAAAAAACAATGAATTTATAATATTGAATGCCTCACTCAATATGACAAATTCAATATGACAAATGAGTTAAACACTATAGTCAATAACAATGATGAGTTTATAGTGAGTATCATCCACAAAATGTAAAGAACTATATAAAATGTTAACAACGATGAGTTTATAATATTGTATAAAATGTTAACAACGATGAGTTTATAATATTGTATAAAATGTTAACAACGATGAGTTTATAGTGGGTATCATCCACAAAATGTAAAGAACTATATAAAATGTTTCCCACATAGTTTTTCTAGTGAAAAAAATTATATGCCTCACTCAATATGACATGAGTTACAACGACGATGAGTTTATAGTGGGTATCAACCACAAAATGTAAAGAACTATATAAAATGTTTCCCCCATAGTTTTTCTAGTGAAAAAAATTAGATGCTCCACTCAATGT